>KN479340.1:21396-41681 GCA_000787095.1 Periophthalmodon schlosseri | reverse complement strand
GCTACTGTCGCTATCACAACACAATCAGCGTGCATTCCACTAATGAAACTACTGCACATCGCATCAGGATTGTGAAGTTGTAGTGTCGTTTTGTATCCTTTTTTTACATATTTATGAAGAATTGTCGCGCGGGAGCATGGGTGACATAGGTTTGTGGACTGAGCACTGGACAGAATCGCACTGCCAACCATAAGGAGGGTTAGAATAGGGCCCGGGAGAGATCACTAGATTACTCAAACATGCACAGATGACATCTAAAACCTCTTCAGTCATATTTTTGATGAGGTAACAACATTAGAACATAGAAAAAAGAGTCAATGTTGCATAATCCCCCCTGAAACAATCTCGGAACAGCTCTATTTGTCATTTTAAACCAGTACTTCTAATCAGTAGTTCTAAGAAAAAGTTACTTATGCCAGAGGGAAAGTTACATAACTGCCCCTTGGAATAGCTGCATATTTCTCGCCTTTGCAGATGTTCTTGATATTAGCATTAAATTAGGGGATAAGCCGCAGTGTGTCCTATCATTGTGTTACGTAAATGCCATCAACACATTAATAATAGCTTGTGCGATCATAATTTCCTTGTAGATTTGGGAACGTGGTGAAGAGCGTGTCATTTATTTACACCCCAGAGGCTTTTAGTGAGGAGAGAAGTAGTAATTACAACGACTCCACTACAAAACCTGCCCACCTTTTCTGCCACCAAATCACATTATTGTCGTTCTGTCGCGTCAACAACATGCTTCCTATCATAATTGCATTACCTGTCAAGATTCACTCTATAATTTGTTTGTGTAACTGTTAACACCGGTCTACTGCTGAAAACACTTCTGAGTTTGAGTTATAGCATTTAGTTTATGCCTGGTGTAGAACTGGTCCTGCCCTGGTCTAACAATGGTCAAGTCCTGGTTAAGTCCTGGGCAAGTCCTGGTCAAGTCCTGGTCAAGTCCTGGTCTAGTCCTGGTCTAGTCCTGGTCAAGTCCTGGTGTGGTCTTGCTCAAGTCCTGGTCAAGTCCTGGTCTAGCCCTGGTTTAGTGCTGGTTTAGTCCTGGTTTAGTCCTGGTTTAGACCTGGTTTAGACCTGGTTTAGATCTGGTTTAGTGCTGGTTTAGTGCTGGTTTAGTGCTGGTTTAGTGCTGGTTTAGTGCTGGTTTAGTGCTGGTTTAGTGCTGGTTTAGTGCTGGTTTAGTGCTGGTTTAGTGCTGGTTTAGTGCTGGTTTAGTGCTGGTTTAGTGCTGGTTTAGTGCTGGTTTAGTGCTGGTTTAGTGCTGGTTTAGTGCTGGTTTAGTGCTGGTTTAGTGCTGGTTTAGTGCTGGTTTAGTGCTGGTTTAGTGCTGGTTTAGTGCTGGTTTAGTGCTGGTTTAGTGCTGGTTTAGTGCTGGTTTAGTGCTGGTTTAGTGCTGGTTTAGTGCTGGTTTAGTGCTGGTTTAGACGTGGTTTAGACCTGATTTAGACCTGGTTTAGTCCTTAAATAGCCCTGGTGTAGTCCTAACAACCTCATCTTCCATAAAATAATCTCGTTCCATTCCATTTCGCCAACAACACCGGTATCATAATTGCATTACCTGTCGAGACGTCCTCAGTTTAATTTGTTTGCATATCTGTACGAGCCTGTGCAGTTAGTCTTTGTGCTGTGACACCCTTCAGCTTGAGTCAATAGACCCGGGGAGCGAGGAGCGCATGGAGAGACAGGCAAGAGGAGAAGTGCTGACGACCGAGCCCTGAATATAATGGGCTTCTCTTCACATACAAAGGATCCATGTGAGGAGCTGTGCAGAGCAGAGCTGAATTATTCTGTTCTGGCAAAGGTGACGACAAAGGCCAGCGCACTCTTTACTCTAACTCTGAACTAGTCCCGCAACAGGAGTCAGTGAATGTTAATCTTATAACGCTGAAAACTGCATTTGACCCATCCTTCAATCCCACTGCGGCAAATTGTCAGGAGCTGTTACGGCAAAGCTGGTAGTTTTGTTTGGGTCAACCAGCGGTCTACAGAATTTGCATAAAACTTAACTTGAACATTTTAGTGCAAAAATGGTTCTGCACAAAATGTGACTATACTGGCCTCTTGTCCAGTGTACAGTCTTCTAGTCAATTTTGAATATACAATTGGAGAAAATAACCAAAATCACCCAGGTATATCGTTCCCAATATATCTGCACTCACTATTAGCATTGGCCATCAAAAAAACCCATACTGGTTGATCTCCTGGTTAAAGTCCGGGTTACTTTAGGTTAACTTTGCCGCAATACTGAAAAGGAAGTCAATCCAACAGTCAGTTTGCAATAAGCAAACATTTTAAAGTTAGCTCACGACAGGTCTGAACACAATCCAGTTACGCCAATCCAGTTTCAGGTAAGGAAATGGAGACTAATGCCAATATATGACTATGGTGTGGTAAATGAGAAATGCCTATAGGAACAGCTGCTCCACTTACCTGTCAACACATGCAGGATTTTTCACTTCATCTAGCTGTGACGAGCAGCTAATTAGTGTCAGTTAGCGCACACACACGCCCAAACCATCATCTGTGCCAATGACTCTTTTCTAAACCGGCTGTATTACACTTATCTCTTACTGGAGAATACAGGTTGAGTTTTGCCGAGATAATGGGGACTGGAGTTAGGCTTCCTGAGTGACAGATCCGTTAAGACCATCATATCAGAAGGCTAATGCAATTTATACAGGAGAATAGGAGGTTTCGCTGTCGGCTCGGTATTTTATGAATTTATACATGAAATTAAAATTGTGCTCCAGCAAATGACGGTAGGACAGGAAACGATATATATCTACTGCACATACGCATTTTCAATTTCAATTTACCTACCAATTTCACGAATGAGAATTTGTGTTGATTGGCGTTAAAAAAAAAAAAAAATTCAGTTTTGGTAGGAGTAGGATTTGGAAATAAGTGAAGTTGCTTTTAAAGATGCACCATCCAACTCTATGGAGATGTTGCTTTGCCTGGAATGTTCCGCAGTATACCGTTAATCTTATACATCTCCATGGAGCAGGTAATGCCACCAGACTAAGTTACCAGTCAGATCTGTGGAAAGACAACCAACTCACAGTAAGAATGCATGTTTTCATGGTAGGAATAAAAACACCCAAAATGGAAGAAATGCAAGATTAGAGTCGCGTTTAATGCCATACTAGTGTTGTCAGGGCACTAAACTTTCAAACTCTATTTCGATACTAAGGAAAAGACTCGATACGCAATACCGATTCCGATAACGCGATGATAATTAAAACAATAGAATGTGATTTTCAACATTAAATCATAGTACTTTCTTTTATATCATCATGTGGTGTTATATCTGCATAATCCCTCAGTTGTTTTGGTAAGTGGTCCATGGGCGTGTACTAGTCTGTGTGTCTTATACTTGTTCTGATACACCTCAAGATCATTCTAAAAGCTATTCAAGAAAGGTTCATTTCTGTCCTGTGAATTTGACTTTTTAGCATCAATTAGTATCTGATTCTTAATTTTTATTTGCTATTATGTAAACACAGCACAGCTATATGCAGTGGTTAGCGTATCATTATGAAGACTAAAACTATTTGATTCTACAAACGAGAGACTTGTTGCCCCGTTCACCACAAAGGCAACTGACAGCAACACAAATGGATCTTGAATCAACAATTCCCAGAGAAGTCAAACAAGAAGCCGAATAACAAGCACGGCTGACCCGGCTAATATCCCGCACACGCATAATCTGACACAGCAGAGTTCTCCTGTGCTGTGGTGTGATGAACCAGACCATGTTCTCTTCTGACAGACTCTCTTAGCCTTCATTAGCCTCCACATGCTAATGCAGAGCAACAAATGTCAACACATCAAAGCGATGCTGCGCGGTACATGCTAACGCGCTAACCACGCTGCCGAGACGCTGCGCTGGAACATTCTGCCATTTAAAGACTTTTTTCTTACGGGAATTTCACTCTTCGCTCTGTACTGTATTCGTTCAGCTTAATAACTGATTCACACAAGAGGAAAAAAAATCATGAATCAGTATATTCTTTTACCGCAAACAGGCCTGTATATTTTTATCACACACACCCCACATTGTTGCTAAACCTCCTTGTCAAAGCCTGATCTCGTCAATTCTCAGAAGCTAAGTATTACAGGGTCCGGTTGGTACTTGGATGGGAGACCGCTGGGAATAACAGGTCCCACATTGCAAAAAGCTGACGTTGTGTCTTTAGGCAAGGCTCTTCACCCACACTGAATAGTATAAATGTGGTGTGTGCGGGAGTGTTGGTGGTGGTCAGAGACGGCACAGATTGGCAGCCTCGCTTCCGTTAGTCTACCCCAGGGCAGCTGTGGCTGCAATAGCAATGTAAAGCTTCTCTGAGTGTCCAAAAATGATATTATTCGTAGTAGACAAGGTAGGTGAAATGTCTTGCCTAAGGACACAACGGAATTGCTGCAACCATCACAGTTGAACTATACAGGTTGTTGAAATCCAAAAGCTTGGTTTAGTAACGTTAATGTCCATCTGCTTAAAAAAAAAAAAAAAAAATTTAATATTTATAAGACACAAACCCTTGCCTCACGGGACCATTTCTCGCTTTACTGCACTGTGGATTATTCACTGTGCCTAATTACATTTCCAAATAATAAATCCATATATTCATTTAGCCTAGCCCACACAGGATTGAATTATGGAGGCAGGAAGCATGTTGGGAGTGGCAGAATCATCCATCAGTCAGCGCTAACACAAAGAGAAGCCACATCCTCCCAACACCTGGAGGTTCTGACAGCGTGGCATTAGCAATTATCCATCCATCTGCAGAACCTGGGCCCAAGCTAGCAGATGCTCCACAACCATCCCAAGATAGAGCCATCCCACCATCCCACCATACACTCATCGCGCTCTCTCACCATGCCGCCATTCAACCATCCCGCTATACAACCATCCCACAATACAGCCATCCCACAATACAACCATCTCGCCATCTCGCCATCCCACGATACAGCCATTGAACTATCCAACCATCCCACCATCCAGCTATCCCACCATACAACCATCCCACCATCAAGCCATCCAACAATCCAGCCATCCCACGATACAACCATCCCACGATACAACCATCCCACGATACAACCATCCCACGATACAACCATCCCACGATACAACCATCCCACGATACAACCATCCCACGATACAACCATCCCACGATACAACCATTCCGCTATATAACCATCCCACAACCCAGCCATCCAGCCATCCCACGATATGACCATCCCACCATACAGCCATTGAACTATCCAACCATCCCACCATCCAGCTATCCCACCATACAACCAGCATTTGTTAGGAACTGGCTCCACAACTTTGAAATCACTACAATCACATCATTGGAGTTGAAAGCACCACTTTCTGAAGCTCTTGTGAAAGGAAAAAGAAAAAAAAAAAAAAGTTTCACTTTTGATTACTTGCGTACACAGATCAGACGTGCCAGTACTTTGAAATCACTACAATCACATCATTGGAGTTGAAAGCACCACTTTCTGAAGCTCTTGTGAAAGGAAAAAAAAAAAAAAAAAAAAAGTTTCACTTTTGATTACTTGCGTACACAGATCAGACGTGCCAGTTTTTGTTTCATGTGGATAAGTTCAGTGATTACAGAGACATTAACAATGAAGCAGGTCAACGAATCTGCGATCTCAACAGAAATTCCACCATAGAATTCTCACTTCCAGCTCAATTTTAAACTATTAGGGACTCTATTATTTAAACAAGGTCAAGATTATATTATCCAAAACCTTCCCATTAACGGCAAAACACTGCACGGAGCGTGACTGCACATTTTGAAGGAATAAGGTTTTTAAAAAGTAGGTAGCTAAAGTTAACCATGTGCCGCCAAACACAGCAGCGGCAGCGGCATATTCTCTGCTCCCTCAGCCATATGCAGCTTTTGTTCAAGTGTGGATGGGTGCCACGGGTGCCACATGGGTGCTACATGGGTGCTAGCACAGGGCGCAGATGGGTGGAGGTGAGGCGGATGGGACAACAGCCGTGTCAGCTGCTTAAACATGATGTGCTACTGCTGGTATTCTATCTGTGTGTAACAGAGAGAGGAGAGAAGGGAAGGAGAGAGCGGAGAGAGGGAAATAATGAAAGGGGGAGGGAGAGAGAGAGAGAGAGAGGCAGGGAGGCAAGGCGAAAGAAAGTTAGAAAAAGGGGGAGGGAGAAAGCAAGTTAGAAAAGGGGTGAAAAGAATAAAGGAGGGAGAAATAAGAGGGAGGGTAGGAGAGAAAGATAGAGAGAATGATAGAGTGATATAGAAGAAGTAGAACAGAGAGAGGAGAGAAGGGAAGGAGAAAGCAAAGAGACAGGGAAATAATGAAGGGGGGCAGGAGGGAGGGAGGGAGGAAGGGAGAAAAAGTGAGAAAGAAAGTGAGAAAAGGGGTGAAAAGAATAGAGGAGGAAGAAATAAGAGGGAGGGTAGGAGAGAGAGAGAGATAGAATGATAGAGTGATATAGAGGGAGTGGAAGGAGAGGGTGGAAGGAGAGGGTGGAAGGAGAGGGTGGAAGGAGAGGGAGGGAGGGAGGGCATTGAGAAAGGGGGAAAAATAGAGGAGGGAGAAATAAGAGTGAGGGTACAGAGAGAGATAGATAGAAAATACACAGAAAGAGAGAGAGGGAGGCAGGGAGGGAGGGAGAAAGAAAGTGAGAAAAGAATAGAGGAGAGAGAAATAAGAGATAGGGTAGAGAGAGAGAGATATAGAGAGAGAATACAGAGTGATATAGAGGGAGTGGAAGGAGAAAGAGGGAGTGGAAGGAGAAGGAGGGAGGGAGGGGCATTGAGAAAGGGGGGAAAAGAACAGAGGATGGAGAAATAAGAGTGGGGTAGAGAGAGACAGATAGACAAAATAAATAGAGAGCTAGAGATAGATAAAAAAAGAGAGAGAGAGGGAGAGAGAGAGAGATGATTGATAGATGGATGGCTAGATGCATAGATGGATGGATAGATAAACATGAATGATAGAGGAGAGAGAGAGAGGGACGGAAGATGAGGAAAGCGTAGCCCCGACAGCCCTCTCTGACCTTGGGCACATGAGTTGTTCTGATGGCAGCACACAGCCAACACACAGGAGCGAGCAGGGTCACACCTCACACCTACAATACCTACTCACAATACAAAAATACTAAAGATTTTTAACTCGACATTTCATATGGTTGATTCAGATTTATTTACAGAACAGCACACCTTTAAGGCAGTGACATATTACTGAGAGCATTCACCCACCAAACAAAGGCTCAGCGGTTCCATCCCAGCTATGACCATACATTTGTTGGCCACCTTGCGTGAATCTAGCTTTCCATCACCAGGTGTTGAGTGAATGAATACGGCCATGTAAAATGGTAGCGTGTCCAAAAGCGTTAGCCAAAGGTATTGCTGGGTTTCAGATGGGGGCAGCTAAAATGAATAGCGTTAAAATGCTGCTTTTTGTCGTAATACATGAGTTTGGGGTTAGATAAAATGAAAATTGTTAAAATGCAGATTTTTGTTGTTCTTGGATCTAGTCACTGATAGAAATGATCAGGTTCAACATTTGAGAGTTTACTTTTTGGATATTTCATGGTAAAGTACAATGTAATCAACAGGGAAAACTGGCTCCTGCCCCCATCTGGGAGTATGACCTCATCGCCTTCTAGAATCTGAAAACCTCGAATATCATTTATTATTTACTGACGTATTTCAAGTAACCGTTTAGCGATGTTTCTTCGGGTGCAATGAGTCATGGTCTATGTAGTTCCCCCCCCCGCTACTACAAGACATTTTGCACCCAGGTGAAGTCTACTGTTTTACAAACCGTACGAGCCAAGCGATTCAGTCCTACACTCTATTTCATAACACCCAGACACAAAGCTACATGCAGTCTAGCAGCAGGAAGACATTTTCTCACACTAGTAGTTTTTAATTACCGCCCCTGCCACATCAAAAGCCCAGGATGCCCACCTCATTTCACCCACGCTGCGCACGCTGTGAACCCGACACCGGCCGACCCACCCGTCATCGCCCGGGCGTGGAGAGGAGCCGTCCCAGCCGGTCCCCGGGGCCCGGCCAACCGGAGTTCAGGAGGGCTACGGGAATGGGAGGAGGGGCGCAGACATCGACCAGGAAGTGCTACTTGCAGTGGTCCAATCACATGACAGTATTTGATCGTCTGGTTTACCACACGCTGATTTCAAAAGCATTAACTTTGAGCTGGGGTTTAAACATGTCTGAGCAGGTCTGGTGGGTTAGCTGAATCTACCAAAGATCACAGGGGGAGTTATACGTCTATTGCATAAACAGCTTTGGAAAAAGAGCTTTTGGTTACACTTACTAATAACTAACATGAAGAAAGACCTAGACAGCTTGTTCATTATTAATTAATATTTGTTTATCAAGAATGAGTCAATCTTAGTTACTACTTAACTAAGAGGTTCAGGCTAGGAGATAGGGTTAGCATATTGATACTTTGCAGTGACATCACACTGTTAGGGGTTCTGTATGTATGTCTCCAGAGGAATGTTCAGCAGTTACTATGGTGACACAATGCACAAATTAGCAAACGTAGCCTGGTAAGTGTTTAGACAGTTGGCTAATGCTAGCTAGCCAGCGACTATAATTTTATGTTGAGAGACTTGTTTAACAGCACAAATGAGCTCACCTGTTGTAGTTCCAGCTGGGTAAATTCTTTACGGTCAGATTGTGCTAAAACAAAGCTAAGATTAAAGGCTAACTTGAGTAACACAGCTTCAGACAGACCAGTGCCTTTAGTTAGCTTCAAACCCCAGGGAATGTTGAGGATATCAGGTGCAAAGTATCAATTAGTTAAGTAGTTACTAAGCCTGAGTCATTCTTAATAAACTATTCGTTCATTATTAATTAAGCTTTTCTTCATGCTTTATTAAGGCTAATTTAGGTGTAGTTATTGTAAAGTGTTTTTTTTTATTACATTACTATAAGGAGCAAAGTCAAAGTGTCTTGCTCAATTACACAATGTCAGCAAGTGCTCACGCGAGAATCAAACTGACCATCATCTAGTTCTTAGATGAATACTTTACCCAATATGATTGTAGTGCCCCAAATCATTACTGAAAATACTGCGAGATACTTTTAGGAATAAGACTATTTTATACCACTAATGCAAGGATCTTAAAGCATGATCATTCTAATTTCAAGTAATATTATAGCCTTGAACACATACAGCTCTATTGTGGCACAAGTTTTTAAGATCATGAGTTAACAAAAATTCCCAATTGTGCAAGAAACTACAAATTCTTCTGCAGCAAAGTTACTCGTTTATATTTTCATAAACTGAGTGATAAGTTTACAGTGACAGGCCTCTATAGTTAGCAACCAACAACTTTCCTCCTCCAACTAATTTCTGGTTACAAGAAAATAAATGCAAATATATGTTCCATTAACGAAGCAAGGCTTCTCTCTTCTTTTTGCCGACTGGAATAATAAGGCACAAATAATGCAAATGTGCGCGCAGCATCTCGGCAGTCTAAGTGACCATCTGGACCACAGCTTGTGAGACTATGAGGTCAGCCATCGTACAGGCCCTGCGCTCCTGTGTCACCGAAGCCCAGCCGAGTTCATCCGGAAGTACTACGGATGGTCCAATATGGAGTTTTTCAGTAGATGCAGATATTTTACTTGCTTTTAAGGTTGATAAAAATAATAGCTTGTTAATTTAAAGTGATAATATGTAACTTTCTTGGGTAGAAAATCAACTGCATGATTCTATGGAAACAGAAAGCTAAAACCATACTTTGGAACGTTCTCCATGGAGATGGTTGTTTTATGCCGTACTGTGAGATATTATAGCCAAAGGAACAACATTTTCATAGAAACAAGCAGGAGGAAGCCCTTCTCCAGGACAGATAAGAATCAGGTTTGTGGTGATGCAGGCTTGCTCACAGTAAGGACACATGTTTTTATATGTGTTTCAGTGCAATAAATCCATAATGAAATATGGTTTTATTTTAGTACATTTTTAGGCAAAAAAAAGTTACATACTGGGGCTTTAAAAACACATTTGATACTCTAACAAACTTCGAATGGTAATGGAAAAAACTACAACTCAAAAAAGGACAGCCTCAAAATTTTCATCACCTAAATCATACAGACATTGATAACAAAGCTTTTGTCACTTGTAGAGTTAGAGTTGGAAGAGTAAGCAAAACTTTTACTCAAGTTCCTCACATAAAAGAAAATGTACTACCCGCTTCTGACAAATATGATTTAGAGAACTGTATCGATATTAGCACTGATATCTTGTCCATTCCTAATAACCATTGGATTGTAAAGCAAACAAGATGCTTTCAGTCTATTTCTACTCTAGTCTCTGAAGTAAGAGCTCCGTGTTTGCCCAAAGCACTGCCTCACTTACTGACTGCAGAGGAGCAACCCCACACGCTCCATTGCACCATTCTTCTACATCAGCGTGAAACCGCTTCTGAGGCTTTCTCAACATGTGCTATTTACATCCAAAAGGAGAAGAAATCAGAAAACATGCCTCAAAGTGCTGCGTGCGAATACTTGGATTTCTGCAGTCAGGAAAATCAGTTCCAAAGTATGAAATCATAACCTGAGGTGGTGAACTTCTGCTATCGTGGAAAATGAGTTTGGTAAATGACAATAGCAGAAGTTGGGCAAGTTGTTGGCAAAGTTCTTGTCATTCAGAAATAAGTTCAGTTCCCAGATAGTGCGGTCCTTGTGTGTGGAATTTGCATGTTCTCCGTGTGTCTAAGTCTAAATCTAATCCTCAAGGGGGTAACTCCTAACTAAGATCTTGGCTCAACATTTGGGGAAGGATCACCATGGGGACTGTAGTACCATAACCCTGGAAAGTCCACTGTTGCATTACAAGATCTCTTTGAGGACCATCAATCACTCAGTCACAGCTACACATTCATACAGGTAGGTTAAGTGTCTTGCCCAAGGACATGAACATAATAAACATGGACTTAACTGCTTACTTCAATTGAGCTGCTGTAATGGAATGTGTAACTTTTCTTCACCTTCTTATCTCCATTGATATTTTATGTTATAGCTCTGCCTGGAATGTGTCACAGTATTGCATAAAGCACTAATCTATCTCCATGGATATTAGCAGAAAAGACTAGGCCAAGTATTTTTTCATAATAAAAATCTGTAGTTCAATAAATGCAAGATGTATGTGTTTAATGACACATTCCAGAAAAAGCACTAACATCTCCTTGAGACAATCGGGCGGCAAACACTACTAGAAAAGCGATAATGGATCAAACGCCTCAAATTTCAGCCATTCAGTCCATGCATATTATGTTTGTGTCCTTGGGCAAGACACTTAACCTACCTGTATGAATGTGTAACAGTGATTGATGATCCTCAAATAGACCACCGCTTCAAAAATAATCATAACTGCTTTTAATTAACTTGAGTAAAATGAGATATTGCACAACATTGTGTTCTACATGGTTATTAGAAAACTCAAAGAGCTTGTGGTGAAGTTCCTGACTGACTGCCACAGTCTGTCACTGCTCATGTTGTGAATCCTCAGGTGTGTTTGAAACCATTTTCCTGAGGCGCTGGACTGAAAAAAGCAGCGTCGTCTGTCTCTCTGCTTTCAAAAGCCCTATGAAGACCAATTTGGCTTTGAAATGCGGGGCCGTTTTATAATGAAAAGCCAAAGTGCCGGAGCATAGGAGTGGGACAGGCGCGGGAGATAAAAGCCTGGCCCATAGGAACGCAGGTATCGCTATCTGTGCACAGCAAGGACGCCAGCAAGGACGCACCTCGTCGATATGGAAGAGAGGATAAACAACCGCTCCACGCCATGCCTCCAGAAGCACGGGGACTGCTAATGTTTACAGCAGGATAACACGGGGACTGCTAATGTTTACAGCACAGACGCTAGCATAGGAGCACAGGGACTGCTAATGTTTACAGCACAGACGCTAGCACAGTAGCACAGGGACTGCTAATGGTTACAGCACAGACGTTAGCATAGGAGCACAGGGACTGCTAATGTTTACAGCACGGACACTAACACAAGAGCACAGGGACTGCTAATGTTTACAGCAGGGTAACACAGGGACTGCTAATATTTACAGAATGGATGCTAGCACAGGAGCAAAGGGACTGCTAATGTTTACAGCACGGACGCTAGCACAGAAGCACAGGGACTGCTAATGTTTACAGCACGGACGCTAGCACAGGAGCAAAGGGACTGCTAATGTTTACAGCACAGACGCTAACACAAGAGCATAGGGAATGCTAATGTTTACAGTATGGACGTTCTGAGCTGGAGGGGGAGGGGGAGGGGAGGCTGGATGAACACAGTTATTGTACAATACATGGAGCGAGTCTGCTTGGTTTAAAATAACTGGATAGGGTATTGGTATCTTACACCCGTCTTGAGTTGGATTGGTGGCCACTTATTAGTACAGCAGCAAAAAAAAAAAAAGAAAGAAATCATAAAGGCATCTTCAGTACTTGACTATATTTTAACGAAGTAGACTTGCTCATACATTTTCTAAAAGTGGACAAACCAGATTTCAATACTAAATAATAATCTTGATACGCTATACACCTAAACGCAGCCCACAACCAAACAGAGCTACTTAAGTGGGCAGTGCCTGTGGACCAAAGAAAAGAAGAGAGTGAGGGGGGGTGGGGTCTGGAGGTATAAGGAACAGTGTGACAGGTCTAACAGGTATCCACGCTTAAAAGGTGTTTGTAATCAGAAAGACCTGGCTGTAATCAGACCAGTCATGTGTGCTGTCACATAGTACTTGAAATTGCAGATGTCACTGGAGACAGCACAGGCAAATTTATGACGGTTTTTGAACACAAAGCTGCAGATTTAGTTTGTACAAAAAAGCCAGATGACTAGAAACAGTAGATACAGCTATTAAAACACCATGTGCACAGTTTAGTAGTAAAGATTTTAGTGTTTAGTTCCACTTTAATTTACACAATTTAGACTTTTTTTTAGACAAGATAATGTCATTTTCATAGTTCATAGTACAATAGTACTTTCTTTATGTTACCATTTGTTCTTATAATAAAATTAAAAAAAATGTTGGCCTAGTTATCTGATAGTTTTGTATTGATGCATGATTTTCAATACTTTTGATCACCCCATGTTTAACTATACTATAGTGTTAAGCTTGATGGGAGCAGATGGGAGGCACGGCTCTACAAACGTCGTAAGACTGAATAAAGAAACAAAGCTATTCTCTTTGATGGCTTGCAGTGAGAGCAGACTGGCCCTGATTAGACGCTCATAACTGATCAGAGCTGTGAAGATCTCTCACACAGGGTGGACAAAGGGCCTATTATCTGGTGTGCTGGAGCAGAGGTGTGAAGAGCAGCAGAAACACCACATATTCAAGTCATTGTGCCCCCAGTTCATCTCGATCTGCTGACCATAGCACTCAATTAGCAGTCTCATTAGAGGGCGCTAATATAGTGCCAACCCCAGCACTGAGCAGCAACACTCTGGAATGAGTTTGGCTGGGTAGTTTAATGTAGGTTTTAAGTCTAGCTGTTAAAATTTAAAGTGGAACTAAACACTAAATCCACTTTTTTGCTACTAAACTGGGTATATGGTGTTTTAATAGCATTATCTACTGTTCCCAGTCACTTTTTGGTAACTTTAGTGCAAACTAGGTAAATTGATTTACCATTGGATTTATATAGAGCCTTTTTAGACACCCAAGGTGCATCTTTACAGTGCATTATTCATTCACTCCACACTCGACGGTGGAAAGAGACTATTGTAACTACAGCTGCCCTAGGGCAGATTGACGGAAGCGAGGCTGCCCCTCCGACCACCAACCCTCACGCACACACCTTATACATAAATGCGCAGCTTTCTGGTTTAAAACGCTTAAATCTAAGTTTGTGCCGTCTTCAGTGGCCTTTGCAATTTGCAGTAGTTGGTGACATCACAAAAGACTGCCCTGATTACAGTCTGATCACAAACACCTGGCAGAGTCACAACATTTACACAATGAGCATAAAAACAAGTACATCTAATTTCATTTGGTCTAATAAATTACAAAACCTACATTACACTACTGCTGCAACTACTACCACTACTACTAGGCCAACTACGATTACTACTGCTACTACTGCAACTGCTACTACTACAATTAACTACTAAGGCAACAGCAACTGCAACTACTACAGCAATTACTACTACTGCAACTACAACTACTGTTACTAGTTCTTATCTAATGCCATCTTGAGAAATTTGGCCTCAGCATTTCACCCAAACTTCAATACTTCTAAAGACCTGAGTAGTTGTGAGTACCATTCAAAACTGCACTTTGAATTACTTTGCGTATGAATTGTGCTACACAAATAAACTTGCCTTGCCTAAGTTGATCAGGAGTACCTAGCTGGAGGATTGGCCAGTGACAGTGACCCCATAAAACCCAACCCCAGACAAAGTGACAACATGTAAAACTCAAGACACAAAAAGCTGTGAAGAGAGAAAGCTAATCAAGTAAGAATTTGATTAAAATCTGATAATGTTGTGTCTAATCTTACACTTCCGCTAATCAAATCCATGCAATATACCGTGGCATTTGTAATTACATTATTGATTAATATGTTCATCCCTATAGAGAAACAAAATGCATTAAAAGCGTCTGGTGATTAGTGTTGACATGAATACAATTTCAAACTCGATTCCAGTTTTAAGGAATAGACTTGATGCTCAATACCGATTCTGATACCACAACGATATATAGAGTGTGATTTTCAAACATTAAATCTACTATTTCTTTTCTATTCCCTTGTGGCCTTATATCTGTGTAATCCCTCAGTCGTCCAGTAGGTTCCATAGTGGTCCATGGGCGTAAACTAGTCTATGTGTCTTATACTTGTTCTGATACAGCTCAAGATCATTCTAAAGATATTCAGGAAAGGTTCATTTCCGTCCTGTGAATGTGACTTTTTTAGTATCGATACCTGTTCAAATAGAGTATCCAGTTTCTAGCGTCTGATTGCCGATACTTTTGATTCTATTCTAGGCTTCCGTCCGTCTCATTTTATCCAAGAAACTAAATTCCCAAAAGACAAAAAAGCACAGTGAAGAAAAACAAAGCATTTTAGATGTAAATTCAAACGGCTGAAAATTGTAGCCTGCGCGCTCCTCGGCTGTGGCCTTATTACAGATTGTGAAACGTGAAAAATCCAACTTCCATTACCGCAAAGAGCCAAACTGGGAGATTTTAAATTGAATATTTCTTGCGACCTAAAAAGGCTTTCCACATGAGAGGATCACCATTACGGCTGAATTTTTATAACACATTCTGTCAGACAAAAAACAAGTTAAATGAAACGCAATTTGGAAAGCGATTAAAACGGGCATATTACTCTACCTTTTTTACATGTTTGCTTGGAATGACAGTCAAAATGTTGGTTATGATGTTTTACAGAGACAATCTTTCACCAAAACAATTAAGCGGCCGAGAGTGCATTGGCAGGAGCGCAGCAGGCGGAGGGTCTGGAAAGTGGAGATAGGGCCCTCTCCCTCACTCCTCCCCACAGGAGCTCATCGGGGCTGGCGTACATGTGGACAGAGGCAGGGCGTTAGACTCTGGAGCCCCCCCGCCGCCTCGGACTAACCCTGCGGGACACGGACACGCCGGGTATTATGGGACGCGGAGAAGTACATCCATTTATTTTTAAGATCGGAAATCGTGTCTACTACATGTTACAGTACTGCTGCTAGTGCTAAAATTACAAATTATTATTACCACAGTATCACCTAGTGCGACTTCTACTACTACAACTACAAGACTTTTACTGGAACTACAACAAATATTTTTATACTGGTATTTACTAGGGATGCAATGATAGTTTTGTTTAAATCCAGGCTCAAAACGGTTCTGTTTAGCTGAAATGTTTTTATTCTGCACTCTTCTCTGTTAATGTTAATTTTATGATGATTATTTATGTTTTGATTTGTTTGTATTGTGATTTTAATGTCTTTCTTGTTCTGTAAAGCACTTTGAATTACTTTATGTACCAATTGTGCTATACAAATACCCTTGCCTTGCCTCATTATAATGCATCTTGATACATGAGTCACGATATTATGATGAGTTTTAGGCATCCAAAGAACAAAAGCAAATGTTTCATCTATTATTTCTATGCTAATTACCAAAAAACATAACACATTATTACGTTACACTGTCGCTGTCAATTATAAGAAAGTCTGGCCTTTATAGATCCATTTTCTTTCTGTATTTGCAACTCCTACTCCTACCACCATTACTACCATCTACATGTGGAATTTCTACTACTGCTACTACTACTACTAGTACTTTTGTTCCTACTGACAACCATTACTACTACAACAATCCAATAGTGTGACGACTTCAACCGTTTCAACCACTACTGCAACTTTTACCATTGCCGCTACTACTACTACAACAACTGATCTATAATGAAACCCTGCAACATTTGTCCCATCTCCACCGCAGCAGCAGAACCATCCGCGTCCTTCCCCTTCATCACATCACTGATGTCTTTGCCTGCCAGGGGATAAGCTCCCAACGTTATCCATTCAATAAATTACTGTTCCCGCTAAGGTCGCTCTTGGTCAAACTTCAAAATCACAATCTTCATGTCGTTCCCATACCTACACCTCCCCACCTGACACCATCTCTCCACACCGTCTGAAATCTTGTTTACACTTTTTCCTAAAACAATATTTGATTTTTTTGCTTTTTGGTGATTTGTCCCGAGGATGCGGTACGTTTTCATCTCGGCTCTGGTGATGAATGTTCCCCGCAGATCCGAGTCTCTTCTCTGGCTCTTTATCTCCAGCTCGCCTCCGGCCGGTGCCATCCGTCGTGCCGCGGCCGCAGACAGATGGGATTGTGGGAAATAGAATGTCGCTTTGACCCTCACCCCGCTCCGGGTCACAGCTATTCGTCATGGCAACGACCTCGGTGCTCGGCAGCTCGGCACGCCATAACTTATGATAACGGGGAGGCGGTTAAATATGGAAGCACGCGCTGCCATAAGATTCTCTGGGGCGGGATATTGTATTTGTAACAGTTGGGATAATTTGACAGCGTTTTGAGTCTCGGAGATGGATGACAGGCGGGTTTGTATGAGAAAATGAATGTGAAAAACTGTAGCGCTTTGCCAGCTCTGTTCAAATAGTAGCATAGAATAAAATAAAATGTAATAACCCTAATGCATTGTGAGTTTTAAGTCTTTTATAGACACACCTTCTGAGCCAACAGCCACTGAAAACCAAAAACTGAACCACATCTATAATACACTTATACATATGGCTAGTAGGGATGGGACAAGATCTCATGCCACAAGATCTCGCAAGATTTTTCCTCCATGTTTTTACATTTGCCTTGGACAAAAAGGGGTCAACACTGTTGAGTTACACCACTTGAGAAGCTGCAGTTCCAAAAAGCAGTGCTACAATGACACAATGGCAGAAATATCAAAAAAGATTAAGCAAAATGTGATTCCAAAATTGAAAAACTGAATTAACAATTTATTTCATTAAAAATGTCGAAATCTGATCCTGTCTCGTTCTCGTAGGCGAAAATCCCGTGTTGTGTTTCATCTCGTGGAAATCGTGTCTCGTCCCATACCTAAGCGAGCTGAGTGAAGTGTCTTGCTCTAGGATGATGCCATTATCTTCGATCAGTGATGTGAACCACCAACCTCAAAGTTACTTACAACCACCATCTTTTGTGAACACACATAAAACGCACTGTAACTCAACCAACTCAGTTCTAAAATTGGAATAATATGACTTACAATATGCTTAATGTGTGGCAATATCAAAATCTCCCAGTACTGTATGACTGCACAATAGCAAAAACTATATGATGCAAAGGATTATGGTCTATGTAGTTTCCTTTTAACTGTTATCACCCCGCTGCAACAAACGCATTATAGGCACAGGAGATTACCATTGTCATAATTTTTAAGTCCAAGGTGTTATTGTGAGACTTTTATATTGCAATGTAAATGGTACAATGGTAAATGGTCACATTTATATAGCGTTTTTCTACCTCCAAGGGATTCTAAATGCTCTGTTCCACCTTGTGATGTCATTTATTGGTAGTTTTTCAGCTTTTGTAGCCTCAACTGAACTGCTGTTGCCTTTAAAAAAACAAACAATTTTGGTTTTACCTTTTGTTCAGTTGAGATTGCCACAGAAAGTTTACAATATCTTCTGGTGCACCAAGAAGCAAAGACGTCACAATAAGGCTAAAACAACAGCTGTAGGTTCAAAGTTTGAGAGTTTCAGGGCTGAAATTATTCAAATGATTCTAGTGAAGTTTAAACACAGTCGAGCACTTCCTGTATTACCACGTCATGACATCACAAGTTGGAACAGAGTGTTTTCAATTTGAGAAAACATATGCCTAAGTATGCAGGGTGTGTTAAACGTGTGTGAATGAAACAAAACACAACTCCGACCCTGTGATGAGGAAGCAACATTATAACACAGATCAAAAACAATGCCATATAGGCCCTTTAAGAGCGGGAATCGAACCACCAATCTTCGGATCAGAGAGAACGAGAACTCTACCAACTGAGCTACCGCCGCACTATAATTATTACTGCGTTCACATCCTGAGAGAGAGCTGTATTTACATGTGCTCCCCCGATATGCTGACCCAGCCCTTTACCGTCCCCGCTCCTGTGCCTCTGTCATGGTTCATCCCGTGCTCACATCTGGAGGCCCGCCAGCTGCCGCCGCTGACGAACACCGCACGCTCATTTGTTCCTGTCTCATAAATTCGTTAAGTCGTGTCATGCAATAATTCCCCCATGATGCTCTGTGGTGGGGATCAAAGGAGGATGCTAGTCTGACTACGCAATCCGAGCCATGTCGCATTACTATTTTACAGTGCAGTCTGTTAATATAGGTGAAAAAAAATACAGATGAAAAATTTAGGACTGTTGCCGTAGCGATTAGCAACTTGAAAAAGAATCTAATAACTTCTGAATGGGAAAAAGCCCTCAAAATATTGCAAATAATAAGTAGGGTCGTCAAAAGTATTGAAAATCAGATGCTAAGCGAAACCGAAAGTAATATTGAAAGTTGATACTTATTTGACCAGGTATTGATACTAAAAAAAGTCACATTCACAGGACAGAAATGAACCTTTCCTGAATATCTTTAGAATGATCTTGAGCTGTATCAGAACAAGTATAAGACACATAGACTAGTTTACGCCCATGGAACCTACTGGACGACTGAGGGATTACACAGATATAAGCCACATCGTAAAATAAAAGAATTACTACGGTTTAATGCCAGAAATCGCATTCTAAGTGTTGCTATGGTGATTAGCAATTTGAACATTTTGAACCATTTGACACCCATAAATATCTATGAATATATGGCAAGGCATATCTTCGTAGGACGATTGGTAGGGGGTGGGTGGTTTTAGTTTTATGGGCGGGTTGGCGGTAATAAAATACAAAACTGCTTCACTCATTCACACTTACGTAGCCACAGTTGACCTGAGATAGACTAGCCTAAGTGTGCCTGCCAATATGCTCCTATCCATCATAACAACGATCTGGCACTCAGCAGCTCCGCCCGCCATAACTTACGATAACGTGGAGGTGACAAAATATGGATATACGCGCTGCCGTAAGTTTCACCGGGGCAGAGCATGGAATCTATTATATTTAGAATAATCTGACGGCCATTTTGAGTTTCAGAGATGGATAACAGCCAGGATTGTTTGAGAAAAGTAAAATTATCACCAAATAACACAACCCACAATTTTCCAAGCTTGGACAGAACCGCCGCATCCATATTAATATTTGGGAGGCTGAAATTTAGCTTTTAAGTTGGTGCAATAACCAAATCGTAAAAACGGCAATTATTTAGGTAAAAGTATGCAAACAGTATCCTCTTTTTGAGTATGAAACCGGCTCACCCTGTAGTTTAGACCTCTACAAACGGTTTCTGAAATGCATTGGATTCTTTTATTAGTTTAGCAGTCCGTATTACATTCTCTAAAATATTCATGCTGGACGTGTTTGAAATGTGCTGTGTGAACTGAATCGTGGTATAAAAGCAAGCGTCCCCATAATGCTTGCAATCAACAGACTTTACATAGCATTTTCTCAGGTAATAACTAATACAGAAGCTACTAACGGAGTCAGATTTCTTCGGCCAATCAGGCACATTGATACTATGAATTATGGGAAACCAACTCCTTGACACTATCCCAGACAGTTGTTTTCGTGTCATGGTGCGATATCAAATTT
>KN479340.1:6746-21222 GCA_000787095.1 Periophthalmodon schlosseri | reverse complement strand
GATCCCGCCGTTGGATCCCGCCGTTGGATCCCGCCGTTGGATCCCGCCGTTGGATCCCAGCTTGTTCTTAGCTTACGGTTTGAAATCATAGTAACTAAACTAAGTTGGGATTTCCAAAACTACAAGACAGAGTTACCCACAACTTCATGTATTTGAACGTGTGCAGAAATTAGCCAACACAAGCAATTTTACACCAGAAAACTAGCGCCATTTGTATTACGACCTCACCCTACTCCTGTTTTACAAACTTACAAGTGTTCGCCCTCTGAGTTCTGGATTGTGACACAGCTGCAGTATTTTCCCCATCTGTGTTTCCTGGGAGAATTTGGCTGTTTTTTGTAGCGCGGTAGATTTATAACCGTTTGTTTGTCATTTTGTGGCTTTATAACTCGTGTGCGTCCAGCGTGGAGGTAGGAAATGTGTGTGCCGCGGGGGCCCCTGGGTGTGCTGGGGCGGCGGTAAGGGCCGGAGCCAAAGGGATAATAAAGGGCAAATGAACGGAGGCGAGGTGCTAAGGCGGCTAACGCGAGTGGACACGGGCGTGATTTAGTAAGAGCGGGAACGAGCTGTGGGCGCGGGCCAACACCGGAGACAGGAGAGGGATTCTGGCTTTGAGAAAACTGTGCCCTGAATGAACAAGCTTATTCTGGGTAGTGTGTGAAAGTAGTACCGGTGGGTCATTTTGCTACTTTGCAGTGACTCGCTGGAGGTGTTCTACATGTACCCCTACCCTAGTCCTACAAGGATATGCCATGCCATGCCATATATTCATATTTATGAGTTTCAAGTTGTTCAGAATGTTCAAATTGCTAATCACCGTAGCAACAGTTCCAATTCTTCATCATTCGGAAACCTCTTGATATTCATGGGTTTCATCTTACGACTGAGGGATTACACAGACATCTATGGCGGAATATTCAACAGTTACTACGGAGACACAATCCACACATTATCTTTAAACTTTTTTGACAGTGTTTGCTAGTCTTAAAACGCCAAACTAAAAATGCAAAATTGATTTAAATGACACATGTGAACCGAAATAAATGGAGTTGATATTTCTTGCTTGAAGAAGACAGAGCAGCGTGACAGAACAGGCTCCATGTGTCTGCTGAGCGTTCTGGCCTAATCTGATAGGCCTGTATCATTGCTGTAAACAGATCTCTTTTGTGATGGCTGTTCTGAGCTGTTTTTCTGCTCAGGGCGTTTTATCAGATGCATTATATAAACAGCGGCTCAGCGTTTGGAATTGGTTATTGGAGAAAGGAAATGCTCAGAAGTCTAGCTTTCCCAAATCTGTAAATCTGTAAAAGTTCTGAAAACACTATATGAATAGACTGGAACAATCCAATTCAAATGCTTTTTGAAGCATTCTCAGGATTCGATCTCAGCATTTCGATCTCAGCATTTCGATCGCACTTATTTTGGAATTGAATAAGTCTACTGCATAGAAAACAAGCAAAATTCTTTTTTTTCTTTCATTCAGTAGGGTTTATTGAGTGTGAAATGGGAGTGAAGAGTGGTGAAATGTTAAGCATTTTTCAAAGCCGGGGATAAAACTATAACCTGTTCTCCATTCTAAATTGTGTAGTGGCATTGTTGATAGCAGAGGGCGCTAATAAAATAATGTTAAAGACAATAGCTGCTAATAATCACTATTGTAGGAAAGAAAACTTTGAGTTAGTTCAGAATACTTAATACCTGCATTACACTGATAGAGCCAAATAGTACAGTAAGAGTATGTTACCTGCATACTCAATACTTAGAATACTTTCACATTGTGTTACATTATACTGTAAAAACTTGAGATAGGATTAGGGATTTTGATTTTTTTTTATCACTGATTAGAGAAGCGGAAATTACACATGCACACAAACCAAGAAGTGTTTTCTCACTAATACCGCAGTGTATTCTTTGATTTTTGGCTAGTTACTGTAAAAACTTGAGATAGGATTAGGTATTTGGATTTATTTGTCACTGATTAGAGAAGGGGAAATTACACATGCACACAAACCAAGCAGTGTTTTCTCACTAATACTGCAGTGTATTCTTTGATTTTTGGATAGGAACCGTTTTCTAAATACCACCAACTTAATAGAATAATAGAATACAAAATTAATAGTCTGACTATGTACTTTTGGGTACATGCATTTTAACCACAAATGACATCTACAATAGGGTCAGGACCAACTAAATTTCTTTTACATTTATAAGGGATAAATGTAAAATGCCAAAATTAATAGTCTGACTATGTACTTTGTTCTTTTACATTTATAAGGAATAAATGTAAAATGTATTTAAAGTATTATATATATTACACACAATTGACTCTTGTGAACTTAGCTATGTTATAATGTTGTTACCTCATCAAAAACATACCTGGAGTTGAGTTTTGTTTCATTCACACGTTTGAGTAATCCTTTATCATTAGTCTGTCTACATCTCCAAACCTCAAAATGCTCTGTTCCACCTTGTGATGTCATGTAGTGGTAGTTTTCAAGCTAACAGCTACTTTTACCTTTTATTCTGTAGAAACTGGAAATTATAGGGCTGAAATCATCCAAGTGATCATCGTGAAGATTTATGGAGTTTAAAAACACAGTGGAGCACTTCCTGTATTACCACATGACATCACAAGGTGGAACAGAGTGTTTTCAGTTTGAGAAAAAAACTCATCCTAAATATGGAGGATTTGTGTGTTAAACATGGGTGAATGAAACAAACCAAAACTCCAGGTATGTTTTTTGATGAGGAAACAACACTGTAACATGGATCAGAAAATTGCGTAACATGGGCCCTTTAAATAATGCCAGTTCCCAGAGACATAAAAAGAGTAGTGACGCACACACACAGAATATCTTCATCAGATTGGGGTGACAGCTTTCTTAGCCTGCTGCTTTTTTCACTCTCCATTCACACACCATGTTAATTAGCCCACTGTATTTCACCTTTAACATCTCCAACAAACCCACAAAAGCTATCCCCGCTACCCATGATGCCATCTGCCTTCTCCGCTGATAGCCTGGCGTGTCCCGGGGAGCAGTGTAAACCCCACACCCCCTCACTCCTCCCGCCCCCGAACGCGCATCAAAAAGGGGATTAAGGCGCGCAAGACACCCCTAAATCCTTCAAAGAGCAGCAGCGCGACAGGCCCAAATGTGAGGTGACACTTCAAGACTACGGCGTCTGGGGGGGACAAACTAAGACTGGAGCGAAATCAAAGCCCTCTGACAGGTGACACGAGTTATCTGAATGCACTACAGCCACGGGCAGGTGAAGTGGGAGGGGCAGGGGGTTTGAATCGGAGATGGGTGGGTAAGGAGATAGAAATACAAGAAGGTGCAAGTAGTAATGGAGGTTTGGTTGAGACACACTCAGACTCAGCCTTTCCCTCTTCGCGATCGCTGTGTCCAAATGTCCACACTATTCCCTACTCGGGGCACTATTTAGGGGTCACGCCATTTTTAGTGGTGTCCGAATGGCCAGTTGGTGAAAATGTAGCACACTCAAAATCTCCCACAATGCACCTTGAGAAGTAGTGGGCATCGGTGGTCACTAGACCTGTCAATATAGACCAAAATACACTGCGATTGTCAGGAGAACGTTGCGAGAGAACTGTTGCCGTGTACAGCTGCTAGGGTTAGCCGCTTACCTTAGCCTGAGTTGTTAAAAGAGCGAGAATTTCCACATCTCATCCAAACATTTTAAAAACTCAACCCTTAACATGAGATCTAGCTTGACAACAACTTGTATGGTTATTATTAGTCCATAAATCCTTGTGTGCCAGTCGAATCTGATCATTATTTATGACAGAAATCAAGTTTAGCTGACTTTTTTTTCACCCGGACGCCGAAGTCACATGACCCGAAAGTGGTGAGCTGCGTGTCCGAATCGCTCTGTGAATGAGTGCACTGTATAGTCCACTAAAGAGTGCAGAGCTATGTAGTGAATGAGGGGTTAGGGGCTAGGGGGGGACATTCAGACACAGCCCATGACTATACCAAACCGGATACATTTCCCTTACCAAATACTTAAGCACAGATCCATTATTCTTTCCCTTCACCACAAAGCTCACGCTCCAAGCTTCACCCATTCTTTAAATGACTCCTTGCACTTCAGGCAATAGCTTTGCCCCTCCCACTTTAAATCTTTGAACAAACTATGGGTGTGTTCAAACCGCAGCTAGACAATGTTGGAATGGGAAACAAATTAGTGATGGGACTTTCGGCTCTTTCATGGGATCTGAAACTTTTGGATCCGTTCATTTCACAGAGCCGTTCAAAAGACTGGCTCTTTTGCTGTTTATTTAGATGACAGAAGCCCATGTGAGAACTCATTTTATCTACAAACTAATAACAGAAAGAACTGATCAAGGCTCAGATGTGTTTAAAATGGTTCAAACTGAGAGTGGGAGTGAGTTTACCCTTTCAAATAATGCATAATGTAAATAAAATGTTGTACTACAATAATAAGAATTTAAAAACTAACTGTTATTATGAAGCCAAATATGTTTTTTGTGCAGAAAGCTTTCACTTGTGTCGCCTCCTCTGTTTCTGTGCTGATTCTTCTGTTGGTTCAGTGTTAATCTGGATTTAAAAATGCATAAAAATTCGAAAGAAGAAGATCCGGTTCTTTTAAAAAATGAGATCCGATTCCATCCGTTCACATTAAGGAACCGCTCAAAAGATCCGGCTTGTTCACGAACGTCACATCGCTGAAACAAACGCAGCACCGGTTTGGGGATTTCCCTGAGGGTGGGGGTGGGGCTTACCTCCGCTGCTCTTCAAAGCCGAGGCTACAGAAAGAGCCCACAGTTTAAAGGCAATTCTCATTTAGCCGCACATCGCTCCGTGTCCCGAGTCGTCTCCCCGCCCCTCCCCTCTCCTTCCCCGGGAGACGCGGGCTGAATGCACAAGTCCGCCGGGCCAAAAAGCTTTTCTCCCAGATTCAAAGGCTTCCGGTGGTTCGCTCTATCGGGATGTGCACAAAGGCCCGGAGAAGAGACATGCGGTTAGGAAGACAAAAGTCAAGAAGGAAAATTGAAGGGATGAAACGGAATTTGACAAAGGAATAATACAAAACGGGTACAAGGCACAATATGCAAAACACGTTGAGACAAGAGAAGAGAAAGGGAAGTCAATATGAGACAGTGGAGCGAGCCATTTTAAATTTGACTGTGATTGAGGTTTTAATACTGGATGTAACCAAATATCTAAACCAGAAGGTCAGAGATTGCATGTTCTACCTGTGTCTGGGTGGGTTTTTCTCATAAGGTTAAGGCATGCACGTTGGCTAACCATCAAGCTAGGTACTCCTGACCAGGTTAGTGTTTTAAGATCTGGAGAAGGCAGACATGTTGGCCCAGCAAAGAATGGTTCAACAACAACAATTTTATATAGTTTAGTGAGGTAATTATACTTTTTATACAAGTTGGCTAACCATCAAGCTAGGTACTCCGGACCAGAAAATGTTTAGATCACTGTGACCATGCTACCTTTTATTGTTTTGAAAATGCTATATTCGCAGAAAACTATGCATTAACTTGTTGAATAAGTACATTTTGCTAAAGAAACTACAGCACATCGTACCAGTTGTAGTGTATTGTTTAGTATCATGCTTTTGTATATTTATGGAAAAATGGCAGTGCACGGGTGAGGTAAGATTGAAGGCACATAAAACATTAAACCAATATAAGACTTACAGTTGGATCATTTTGGGATATCGATTTTGGGATATTGGCTTGGCTTAATAATGGCAGTTTACTTTTTAGTTTCTCCATTTTAACTTGCATTTTAACTTTAACTTTCAAATGACCTCTCATGGTAAAATGGCTTATTTGTTCCTCAGCCTGGTCCCGTCCTCCTTGTCAGTCTAAACCTGTACGGCTTCTGTCAGTGAGCGGTGATAAGCTCGTGTCAGCAACTCCTCCGTTTGTCCTCTGTGCCGGAACTGGCCCGAGTCAAGTCAACAAAAACACCGTTCTGATACAGAGCTGCAGACAGATGAGAGGCCGTGGTCGGAACATCTTTCGGAGCCGCTTCTGTTTTATAATCAACACCATAAAAAGACAAGTGCTTAAAACCCTGCAACTGGAAACTGTGTGTAAAAATCTCACTGTGGTCTGTTTTATCACTATATCCCTAATGCTAAACACTGGGAGCAAAGCATCATAAAGTAACAAGTTAGCAACATGGCTATAACATGTTGCTAATACATACAATATGTTTAAGTTCGTAATTAAGTGGGGAACTCGTTTATTTTTTCTACGTTTTAAGGAAAATTTGTTTTGCCCAAGTACAGATATATTGTATAAGCAGCTCTTGAGGTCAAAATAAGTTTGCTGTGTGCTGTTTTATTGTCCAAGAATCAGCAAGTGAGCGTTAGCATGCTAGTTGTTGTTAGCTTTACAGTTACGGTAAAACTCCCCCTGATGTCGGAGAGTTGTGAATAGCGTTTACACACTTAGCGTGATAACTGATTAGGATGTTGAGTATCTTTGGGCCAGTTTAAAAATCTAGATCTGTTTTTCATGTTTTTAAGACAGTAAAAATCAACTACAGCCCCTTGAATTAGAATCAAAATCAAACTAAACTGCTTGCCAACTCATATCAGTCAGGAGAGTGAGAGTGGATACATGAGGGTTTATATCTGGCAACCCTCCGTGTCCGATATGACGATATGAGTCCGTGTTTCGGAGCAGCCGTGCGCGACTGGTGTGGTCATTACATGTCAGAGGTCAGCCGCCCCCCCCCCCGTGCTCCCTAATGGCGTGCTCCCTCTCCATCGTCATTAACCCTTTATTGTGCTCCTGTCAGCGCCCTCAGATACACGGGTGCTTAAGCGCGTGTGAGGAGTGGGGCGGCGTGAATGAGACTGATTGGACGGTGTTGATCGTGGACAAATGGGTTTGGTGTTTTCGGAGGATTCCACATGCTGCTGACCATGAATATAATGGTGGGGAATGGAAATGTCAAGGCAAAGTAAGTATAGCAGCCGTATTACGTAGCACTAGGGCTAAATTATTTTGTGAACATGCAGAATCGTGAAGTTTTGGGCCAATATTACGATCTAAACACAGGTATAATTATTCAACTATAGGCACGGGACGATATCGAAATTTGGTGTTACGATTATCATGTCCAAAATAATTGCTATTAACAATAATATCACAGTAATGATTAAATTTGCTGACAGTTCCATATTTAAACAACTGCTATATAAATAAACTTTAAGTTGTTTTAAATGTTCTATATTCATTTCAATTCATCTGACCAAAGTGATTCACATAAAAATCAACAAAAGACAACTATAAAGATGCACAGGAAAAAAACAATAAAACGCCAAGTTATCCTGTCTAGCTAGTATTAAATGCCAGGGAGAAGAGGTTGGTTGGTCTAGTCTTAAACTGCTTTAAAGACTAAGAGGATTTATAGTATCGTACTTAGTTATAAATGAAAACAACAATGATCCAGAAAAGATCATCAGGGGGAAGTAGGTTTGTTCTGCACATTCTGGTGACGTAATGGGGATTATCTTTGTTGGCAATTCTCACGATTATATAAAATATCCCACGAACGATTATTGTCAACCCTTTGTCACAGTAAATGATATTACCGCGTTTTGTCCCATCCCATTCCCATTCAACCAGGCTCGTTTCAGAATATGTTGAAAAACGTCTAAATTACAGGCTTTTCATTTGTCATTTGTGCCCATTCAAACAGTTACATTGTGTTTTCATTGCAATCGGAAACACAAATCCATTTTCATTGGGATGGTTCTGTGTGGCTATTATATTCCTCTGAGTGAATCATATTTTTATTGATATTGGTACAGCACAGTTGCAAAGCGGTCAGTAGTTTTTATCAAATTGCAAAGTCAAATCGCAAATTGCTAATTTTTAAAGTGGCACAATTACCTCCACAAATGACAAAATCTTCTGTCTTATTCTGCATAAAAACATAACCCTGTGGTTTAGATCTGTACAAACATGTTCTGAAATGTGATTCTTGTGTTAGTCTGTCAGTTACATAGACTGTAAATATAAATGGACGAAGCTAACCTGCTAGCTGCTGCGTTCCAAATAAGAAGTGATCATAGGCGCACTTCCGGCTCCATCGACTCTGGCTTCAATTCACTTTACATTGAAAAACTGTGGCCCCTCTCTCTGTAACTGCTGCGGTCAGCCTCGTCATTTTGATCTTAAAATGTTCGTATTAACCCGATCTACATGATCCTGTATTTTTATTTCACTATTGTGTCAGTAAATCAAGATATGAACATTAATAACAGACAAATCAGGCGCCTTCTTTCCCAGAGGTCGTTCCTGCTAGCTTTAGCAACAGGTCCGATTGGCAGCGTTGCTAAGTGCCCGCTCCCTGCCAAACCAGCTGTATGGGCGGGAAAAGGCGTTACCTTCAACAGCTTTGCTCCAGATTGGCTCTTTAATTGCTATGATACTCGCGGTCAGAATTCCAAATATGGAACTCGGTTCCAAATTCGCCCCTATAACTTCTAGCCTCGATGAGCTTCATTTGACTGGAGCCAAATGCTATGGGTGACATCACACTCACTTAGTCCACTTCTTTATACAGTCTGTGGTCAGTTCATATGTCTTTTTGCCAATTCTTATGGCCGTATTTAAAATGTGAACTTTGACCAGAATCGTATTATTAGAACATAAATCACAAATCGAATCGCAATGCTTGTCCAAAAAAACCCACAAATAAATATTTTTCATAAAGGTGCAGCTCTAGCCTGAATGAATTTGCAATGCAGTTGTCACATTTCAATTCTAAACACACACTTTCTTAAACAAATTTCAATCAGACATCTATCAGAAAACGTTTGTAAGGGTCTAAACTATGGGGTAAGCAGCCTATTGCAGCCTATTGCAGCCTTTGCGATTTATGACCCTTCAAGGTGCTATTTCGGTTTCAATGCGATCCATCTTTCAGACAGAAATCAATTTTCATCAGGCCGATTTCTGGGTGTGCAGCTTTACTGATTCGGTAATCTAAATATATTCCTATGAAATATTAGAACAGGTGGTTATTGGTACAGCACAGTTGCAAAATGGTCAGAACTGTAGCCTCATATGAAGATGGCCATTCTGTAGGTTCTGTTGGTTTTTGTAGGTTCTCCTCCAGCTAGGTACTCCTGTTGATTAAGATCCTGCTTCACTGTTTTCCAGGGTGGGTTATTTTGCTGCATCAAAATATGGGGCAAAAGCAAACAATAATTTTCCCGTCTAAGGATTTTTATCTTTAAAGAGGGGGTATTACACTTCTATTAATTGCTAATACACCATCCTTGCTCCCCGAGCTAAGTCACTCCCCCTTCAGACCACTATCATAACACAATCAGGGTGCATCCCGCTAATGAAACTACTGCACATCGCACCAGGTTTGTGAAGTTGTAGTGTATTGTTTTGTATCATGCTTTTTTATATTTAAGGAGAGTTGTCGTGTGGGAGCATGGGTGACGTAGGCTTGGACAGAATCACACTGCTAAGCGTAAGGGGGGTTCGAATACAACCCAAGAGAGATTGCTGGATTACTCAAACATGCATGGATGACATTTATAACCTCTTCATGTTTTTTGCTAAGGGAATGTTATAACATGGTAGAAAGTTGTAGAATTTTGCGTATTAATATCCCCTCCTTAAAAACACAGCATCTTATGAAACATGTACCTTTGGAGGAGGTCATCTAAGCAGTTACACAACTTTAAACCAACTCTAACAAGGTGGTCTGACCCAGTTTAAGACAATAAATTAGCTCCACACAAGTATAACAACAGCATATTTACAAAGCACAAAATCATGTCTAAAACCCGCAATTCATGTCTCCCAGCACAGCACAAAGGCTCCTCTAATACGTCCTAAGGGGCAGCGAGGAGCCCAAGTTTACACAGCCCCGTCCTATTGTTAACACGGGCCCTCTCCGGAGCCTCTTTAAGTCCCTGCACCACATTGAAGCGCGCGGCTAAGTGCATTCTCCGGCACCTCCGCTCGGCTCAAATTCAATTTCAGAGCACAGCCCGGGCTCCAGACACCTCATAATCCCACGTCACTTACTGTTCCACACTCAGCCGGGTCACCCACTCAACAAGTAAAAGCATTTATCCAGGAGGGAGCTCAGCCCCGGAGCAGGGGGCTTTCAATGAACACTGAGAGAAAGGGATACAAGCAAACAGGAATATTGATCATAAGGGTAAGCTACAACTTGACAGTTTTTCCAGTACACAATAAAAGATAATTGAATGATCAGATTGAGGACCTCTGGGAATTTCCTGTTTAGTAAAATTCAAAGTGGAACTAAACACTAAATCACCACTTTTTCGCTACTAAGCTGTGTACGTGTTGTTTTAATGGCCTTGTCAGCTATTCCTAGCGCGTTTTTGGTCATTTTAATGCAAACTAGATAAATCTGCAGCTTTCTGGTCAAAAACCTAGATGAAAATGAGTGTGTCCTGGTTCTAGTGGCCGCTGCAACTTCACGAACTATGTGACATCACACAGGACTCTCCTGATTACAGCCAGGTGTTTTTGATTACAAACACCTGGCTGCAGGGGCGGAGCTGGACCTGTTCAACCATCCCCGCCCCTCCTCCTCCCCTCACTCTTTTCTTTGGTCCTCAAAGTACTGCCCAGTTTGGCGTCTTTATTTAAAATATGGTTGTGGGTGGAGTTTAGGTGTTTGTTACCACTTTAAGTAAAATGTGTAATTAGGGAGGGCAATGTGGTCTCGGTCACAAATAGGATTTGAACATAATACATGTAAACGTGCTAGCTTTATATTGCATCTAAAGGGGCTTTTAAAGTCCTGCATCTGAGGCTTGAGCATTTGGAAAAATTCCTGTTTTCACCCACCCCCTATCTCTGCCTACAGCTTTGTATTTGTAATTGTAAGTTGTAGAACTTAAGAAATTACTGAGTCAACACATACGTCTTGTAGTTATTTTTCCCGACCACCTGTCACTCATTCAAAGCATCGCTGGGAAAAGTTGACAACGTCTATGTTAGAGCACAGACTTGCATTAAACAGAAAATCTCAAATGTATCATCTCTTCAAAATGTATAGCTACATAACTGAAATGTTTAACCGTGAAAAATGTAGCGTAACATTTTAATGAAACCAACTTCTACAGGCAATCTGTTCAGTCTTACACCACAGCCCACTTACACCTGATGATAAAACAGTACCAAAGAGTAGATGAGTGAAAACAAAATAGTCAAATAAACTCCCCATGTGCCTTGGGGCTGTGTCTCAGAGCTGCGTCTCAGAGCTGCCCGTCTCAGAGCTGCCCGTCTCAGAGCTGCCCGTCTCAGAGCTGCGTCTCACAGCTGCATCTCACAGCTGTGTGTGTGTGTGTGACTGACCTGCTACAGAGAGCCGTGCGGTGCGGCTGGAGATGGAGCCCAGGCTGTCCATGGTGGCCACGCACTGGTACGTCCCCTCGTCTGGCTTGTTGTGCTTGGAGTGGACCACGTGGGTGAAGAGCAGGGAGCCGTCAGGGAGCACCTGTCGCCTGTCGTCGGCCGCGGGGCTCAGGAAGGTGCCGTCCTTCTTCCATTCTATCCTGACAGGGGATGAGGCTGCTCCGCCGTGAGCCGAGCAGTTGAGCAGAGCAGGGCTGCCCCGAGTGGCTACCACGTCCTGGGGCTCCACCGTGAACCAGAAAGGGGTGAAGGGCTGGGCGGGGGAACCTGGAGGCAGAGATGAAAATAGAATACGTTAGATACATCAGCTTTTAATATTAGAAATGCATAAATAACACATTCATTCTCACAAGCTGCTGCGTTCAGTTTTTTATACAAACTCAGGCGTAAAATACTCATCATTAGTCATGTTTCAATAACTGCATCTTCAAAAGTCTCAACCATCAATGAACAATATTGAATCACAAGCTCCTGTGCTTAAATGCATTGTTTTGTTGTAACATCACATTAAAAAAAGAGAACTACACTGGCCATAATCCTTCATTTTAATGCAGCCAACATGAAGAAATGACTGAGTGAACCTCAACCCTATGTAATATGACAATGATGATATGAAGACAATGCATTTCTACAATACAATACACATTTGACAGGTTTTTACAGCTACGGACCAATGTATTGTTCCCATGAGGGCGTCGGGGCAATCCTTCAGTGCTAATGGCTCAACCACTCAAGAGCAGTGGGTGACCACTGTGCAGCACTCAGGATTTATTAAAGAGAAGCTAGCTTCATTATAATAGGCTCACTTACAGAATTGCCTGTGGACACAACCAGCAACTCTTAACCTACTACGACAGCTCGTCTCCATGGCGATGTGAATGCTTTGTCTGGAGTGTACCAGACTATGGCATTAAACTTATTCATTCATGGTAATGAGCCGTTAACGCAACCAGGTAAGTAACAGGTCAGGTTATATTTGAGCAATAAAAGCACCCGTAATGAAAATAATACGCCATATTGTGGAACATTCCAGGTATCTCCGCGGGGACAAGCCAAAAAGTTACATAGTGCACATTTGAATATACTCGCAACAGATTTGAAACACTGGCCTGTGTTACCCCGCGAACCTCCAGGCTCTTCATTACCAGCCCGCACGCCCCAGTAGAATTAGAATTAAACGAACTGACAGATTTAACCCTGCGTCGCCTGGCTTACTCTGAGAGGAGAGAGGCAACAGTTGCGCTCCTGGGGGGAGGTAGGGAGCGCTGCAGTGTGGTGGCTCATGCCCAAGTCACCGCCCGCCTAATCGCTCTGCATTTGTCCTCATTCATAATTCAAGCGCTCCCTTACACTCACGCGCCGCTATTGTTTAGATAAATAACACCAATTATTGGGACTGCGGGGATAGAGAGGGGCTGGGGAAATAATTAAAGCCAGTGGAGCTGGTTTTAATAATGCATCCGACCAAGTGAAGGAGTGTGTGAATGAAGGAGCGGGTTTAAAATATGCCCAGATCTCGTATGGAAATGGTATATCTCCTGAGGAAAGCGAGAGGAAGAGGCGATGGAGAAGACAAGAGAGGATGGAGAGGGGAGGGAGAAAGGAGGAAAAGAGACGGGAGAGAGGAGGGAGAGAGAGAAAGAACTAAGGAAGGAGAGGAAGGAGAGAGAAGGAAGAGAAGAGGAAAAGGGAAGAGTGGAGGGAGAGAGGATGGAGAGAGGAGGAAGAAGGAGGAGAGAGGAGGAAGTGGAGGGAGTGGAGGGAGAGGGGGTGAAGATAGGAGGAAGAAGAGGAGGGAGAAAGGAGGTAGAGCGAGGAAGAACTAAGGATGGCGAGAGGAAGGAGAGAGAAGGAAGAGAAGAGGAAAAGAGAAAAGTGGAGGGAGAGAGGAAGAAGAAGAGGGAGAGAAGAGGAAGTGGAGGGAAAGGCGGGAGAGAAGAGGAGGAGAAGAAGTGGAGAGGAGGAAGAAAGGAGGAAGAGAGAAGGAAGGGGAAGAGAGGTGGGAATGAGGAGGAAAAAAGGAGGAACAGAGGGGGAAGGTTATTTTTACACCTGCGGAGCCAAGTTAGAGCTTCGAGGTTGACTATCTGCAACTGGATTGAATACAAATTGAACGATCTTAATTGGCAAATACCAACTAACTTACCATCCAAGCCTTGTTCACCCTCTTTCACTGCACTGCACTACTATGCCCTGGGGCTGACTGATTGAAAAGTGGCTGCCTATGTGTACCAACAGCCTTCCAGACCACAACTTATCAACTGGCCGAAGTGTCTTGCCCAAGGACACAATGGCGGTACGCACACCCGCTCGATCACCTGTGACTCAACGGGGTCTTATGTGTGAATTCTGCCTACCGTGTATTTTAGACCTGTTCTCAAACGCATGGGACTCTGGGATTTGTTTATACGTTCCATTCTTGTCAGTGTTTTCTATATAATGTTAAAATGTAAACCGTAATCGTAACACTAATTAGCGCTGCACAGTATATCGCAAACATATCGATATCGCAATATTGTCTGATGCAGTAACCGATATCGCCAGAAAATATACATATATGGCAACAAGACAAAATTTTATATAAAGTTTCTTTGGAAAGTAAAATGGAGGTCCTATATTGTCCTTGAGTTATTCTTGGTTTTGTCTTTGGGAAGTTTTTTTTTTTTTTTTCCTAGTAAATGAAAGCATGTACATTTTTTTTTGTTTTAAATTAACAACCTATTGTGCAAAAAAGTATATTTTATCACTATCACAGAACTAAACATAGGTATCGAATATCACATCTTGTATCACTCTCATATCATGCAGCCCTAACATTAATCACAACATTTGTCAAGAAAAAACTATATATACACTGTCTCAAGCCATAGTCCCCCGTGTAGACCCAGAGGAGGAGAAGGGAGCGGTTCGGTGCAGGAACAACATGGCCGCCTGTCCCCTCTCTCCAAAGCTGTGATAATTGGAGCAGAACGCAGCCCGAAATGAGCGCGTCTCTCAGTTATTTGCGTTCGCACATAAGGGACAAAATGCATTTCACGG
>JACM01028926.1:0-17654 GCA_000787095.1 Periophthalmodon schlosseri | reverse complement strand
AGGGTAAAATAAAATGTGAATTTGGCTACTTTAACAGGGCTTTTTTAATAAAAGTAAAACTTTTAGAAAAAAAAACAAAAAAAACATCAAGGCACATCTGAAAGGATAACTGCAGGGCTAGTCCAAAACATCAAGGAAGTGTTTGGCTTCATTGCTCTAAACAGTTCCCCATCACTTGAAGGCAGGAGGATGAGACAAAAATTTAATTAAGAGGGCACAAGAGGAAACAGGTCCACACAGCCTGAGGGGCCGGTGTAACCTCTTGGAGCGGATAGTTCAAATTAGACCGGATTGTCAGGCCAGACCCACCTTTGGCCCTAGGATCTAATTGGTAGGAGTCTGTACCCTTTTTTTGCTTTTCTGTGACTTTGTTTGGCCTCTGGAGTAGAATGCATGTTGTCTATAGTTCTCTGGTGTCATTGCTAATCTGAGACTTTCTCCCAGTGTCCACAACAGTAACGTCACCACAGTGTATGGTGCAAATCAGAAGCGTGTGTTCCCTTTTAAACTCTTCTCCTCAATCCTGATGTGCAATTGAAGTTAATTCATAGACCAAGACTGGGGTTCACGTTTCGCCACAGCTTTGTAAACTTAGATCATGTGGGGTCAGCGGGAGTTGAAGCAGCCCTGTAGCTCCCTGCAGCCCTCTCTGCGACGTCCACTCTCCAAATATCAGTTACAATGTAATCGCAAAGGAATGTCGCCTACTCTTGACCAGCTTATTACTGCATGGGGCTTGAATCTAGCTAGAATAAATTGAAATGATAGATGACATTTTGTATTATTTGTACACTTGGCATCTGCTAGAATATTGTAATGGTCTTTAGGGCTGCCTGAAATGAGGAAAATCAAATAACTATAATGCCAAAATTCTGATCGTTTTGGTGATTTGACAAAAAATATAATTAGATCAAAGTTAGGTCTGTCACGATAATTATTATATCGACTTAATGGTCAGTATATGATAGGAGGAACAGTTATTTTTCGGGGTCAGTATTTATCGTGGGACTTTTTCTTTGTACTAGTGGGAAAATATTGGCTATGTTTCTGTACTATGATGAGATTTGAGCTGTGGAGGGTTGAATTACGAACTTCTATGACTCATTATAGACACAAACTAACTACTTAAGTGTTGCATTGTGTCATTTATTTCTTGCAGTTTATATTTTTTAACAATGGTGTACGTTTAGAATACTTTTTGGGGGATGCTTCTGCTTTATGGTTCGTTAGTTAGTTTATTTTCTTTGGCCAATTGGCATAGTCATTAATCATGTTACAGTGATTCATGAAGAACCCAAAAATAACACATAGCACTTCAGTTATTCTACAAACCGAAGGGGTTTAGGCTGAAGTGTAAGACTTATTCTAATCCTCTTAACATATAGAATATAAGATGGCAGAAAATCTATTTACAGACAAAAACAAAACTCATATATCATGAATGGTTTGGTTTCAACATTATCGTTTATCGTCAATATTTACTTCAACGATATATTGCACTTCAAAATTTGTTATTGTGACAGGCCTAATCAAAGCAGAAATTGCATTTTCAAAATTTCAGCTAACTTTAAAAAAACTCTTTCAGTCACATAAACTGAACAATGAGTCAGACCAGGAGACCACAAAGCCATTGCAAACCATACTGAGCACCTTCACTGCATCAGATGTATTTCATAATAATATGACGTGACATATAAGCAATAGATTACACACATGTCAAGTAATTTTCTCTTAAATTACAGGTCAGCTCTCCCTCCTCCTCCTCCTCACGTCCCTGCTGTCCACACCATCAGGCTGCAGAGGTATCCGTGGTTCCCTGTGGTGTTTGGATGTCGAAGGCCCCTCTGTTATTGATCCTGATTGGGCCTCACAGGAGGAGATTCCGGCCTGGCGTTGACCCGGACTTTTCCATGTTTCCACCCTTCTTTCAGATCATCAAGAAGCCGCCGCTGCTCCCTGTCTGCCCGGTTTGCGTGATATTTCTGATTGTCATATGGAAAAGCAGAAAAAATGTATTTTTTTGAAGAGTTTACTAAATCACTAGCAGGTCTTTGCCTGAGTAGCTAACCTGGTGATTGTCAAAACATCCTTTGATGCATTCACTTACCCTGCTTCTTTCTTATTAGAGAGATTGTGGTTCATAAGCTTCCCTCTTCTTCATAGTCAAACTTGTCAACGTTGAATTTTTGCCTAGAAGACTGCTGCGTATTGATGATATCCTCATATGGGTCCTTTTTTTCCTCACTTAGAACACATTTGAAAAGTGTCATTGCAAGGAAAGTGTAGAAGAAAAACACAAACAGAATATAAAAGTATGCACTGTCGTAGGTCTTTCTTGAACTGGGAATGCTAGTTGTTACAGAAGTAGCAGGACTCTCAGTAGTGTTGACATGGCGTCCATTTAAGCTGAAATCTGTGTCCTCGAGTAGCTTTTGGCATTTGGAGAGCAACGACAGGAGAATAGTCCGGTTCATGTGGTTCATGGTGGAAGAGATTACAAAGCATGGAGAGTAGTGCCCAGAAAAACCCAAACAAGAATGAAAAAGCAGAGCCAGTGAGCGGTGTCTTTGGCGGACTGAAATTATGAAAGGCAGGGACTAGACCCTTTTAGGAATGGCATCTATGAATCATTCAGCCACTCTTCAGGACAGTGATAAGGGGCCATGTGGTGCAGATAAACCCCACTTTTATTTGGCTCAACTCATATACACAATTTATATTATCTTTATCAACATTAAAGCAACATTGTGTAACCTTCTGAAGGTGGCATGTCATCTGCATGAGCCCATAGAAATAGAAAGATAAGTATTATAACATATTGTGGAAGATTATAGCCAAAGGAACAATATTTTCAGTGCAATAAAAACAACCAAAATGAAAAAAAACATGCCAATTTTGGCTTAAAAATTACAAGGGCTTTAAATTGAATTGCTCTTATTAACACATTATAGACCTTGGCAGCAATTCTATAATTTTCAAAATCAAATACCGTAATTATACGAAGAAGGTGTTCTCTCTCATAGTTTTATGGAAAGAACAAAAATGTGACAAATTACAAGTATAGGATATGTATGTATTTGGAATGAACCAGTTCAGCTTAGACACAATACACAATATATTTAAATCTATCCTATATTCTAACAACAACCATTGGTTAAAAAAAACCTCTTTTAACCTATTTTTCTAGCGTGGGTCTTTCTCCCCTTTCTCCGCCTGCTCTCTTTGTCCATCTTCCTTCACTTTCAATTTGGGAGCTTGGAAGCAGCAGAAACGCCTGGATTGTTGTCAGCCCCGGTCAAGTAGTCTCCTCATTTCAAAGAGTGTTGAGGTCAGAGGTTAAGTTGTCTCCAGTGTGTTGCTGCTTGACTGACACTCCTCTCCAAAGCAACCTCTTCGGCTTTTATCACTCTTTGTGTCTTACAAGTTTGTGAGGGGAACGTGATCCTAGTCCTGGTTATGCACATGCATTACAACATTAAAGTAAACATAACTTATGGTGTATGGAGGAATTATGAATGACATAGACAGCTGCGTACCTGATCCTGGGGGGAGATGTAAAACACAGGAGCCTGATAATGCGGCAATAGTCTTTTGAGAGACTCGCCAACTGGGTGAGCGGTCATTCCGGTTTGGCACCCTGTCCGGCCGTGTCAGTGACTGATGTCCCAGAGTCTGTGAACCTCTGCGCTTATATAATTTACAGCAGCTCTGCTTTAACCATTAAGGGGTGCGAAGGAGACCCCGGGGAGCAGGAATTTGTCCAAAAAGAGTGTTTATGAAATGGGATATATTTATGATTTAGAGCTGGAGGGGTGAGAACCAAGTACACTGTTCAGGTACTATCAATATAATGTATAGTCACATCTGGATTATTTTAAATCAAACTTTTCACATAACTTTATGGTTTTTATAAAGTTTATTATAAATAGTAAATAGTGCTGTATTATACACAAAAATGTCTTACAACAAAATGAATTATCGCAAATGTAAAGTAATAATACAAAACCAAATGCAACATAAAACAAACAAAGGTGTAAGACTTACTTAGGCAGTGCCTAGACATACAAAACAGACCCAACGCTTGAACAATACTAAATAAATAAGGAACTATACTTGGCAAGTTCCCGAAAAGAAAAAGAAAAACATGCAAAAATTAGAGTCAAAATGAATGTGAACGGGCAGAGACATTTTTGGCTTTATAAAAACATAACTACATGTTTAGCGATTTACAATACTCCCTGATGACGGGTGACAAAAGTCTGTTAGAGCATATATCAGGGCTTTGTTCTTCTTTCACATGAGGTATGAATGTATTGCACTTTCTTTGGGTTGCAGTGGTTGCACTCTGACTCCACACAGCTGTACGGTGTGCCCTACACTCACATTCTTATCTTCAATGTCTCACATAAACATTACATGAATCTCATTATTCCTAAAATGCGTTTAGAAATAACATCTTATCACCAGATCAGTCAATGATACAAGTCCATCCACTTTGCATTAAGACTTACAAAGTCTACTGCCTCTTATTACAAAAATCAAACACACGATCTTGAATGTATTTAGTCTGTTCCCCCAGCACCGCTGCTAACTCTTCTCCCTTTGTGTGTTCACAGATCCAGGCTTGGTCCTTGGAGCATGACGCACAAAGCAGTGAGTTCCAGGTAACAGGAAACAGCCTTTTGGTCCTGATTAATCCAGTCCGCCACAGTTTAGACTAGCCTCTGTCTGTCTGTCTGTTGTCCTGGTCAGAGTTTGGGGATGTTCTGTTCTCCAGACCAGCCAGAGGAAGCATCCTGCCCGGGCCAAGAGGCTGGACTCAGATAATGAATGGCACCTGCCAAGACACAAAAGAGAGTTTCTAAAGGTTAGTACATGACGGAGTGTGTTCAGGAGCAGCTGCTTTAATCCATCAGTGTTTTAACAGCAAAATGTGTGACACACAGCCAAAGGTTAAACCCCAGTGCTGACAAGAATGATGGGACGAATTCAAGTGGTTGAGCAGGTGTGAATAAGGTATTATAACAAGTATATACTGCCACAAAAGGCTACTAAACTGTGACGGACCCAGAGCTTTGGGAAGAGAATTGAGACATGCGCAGAGGTTAAGAATTAGAAACTCATTACAAATATTTAGCTTGATTCAAAATCTTATTCTACAGAAGACCAAGGCAGAGATTGAGCTTTTTGTCTGCTCAGATGATCAATAACAACTCTACATCTGACCTCCAGTGGGACACCTGGTTCTAATCCGGCCCTGCCAAGGGCCATAATCGGGCCTGTTAAGGAGACCCATACCTTTCATTTTGTGTGCGCACACGCGCACACACACACACACACACACACACACTTGTAGAGCAATCCCCTGAAAGCTATATGCTCTCCCAGGAAAGGGCCAAATTAACGACATCAAGATGTTGCCACTGATGGGCAAGTCAACATGTGGTAGTGCACCTTAGATCAGGCCTATAACAACACACAGGCCTAGCCCCTTGCCCCCCTCCCTCTTGTCAAACATGCTTAGCAAAGTGGCTCCTTTCATTTGGACTATCTTTGCTGCGTAGAGGTCGTTACATGGGTAGATGAGGTAGGTTTGAGGCTCGCCCATCACACAGGGTCAGGAAAGGACAATGAGTGAGAATGTGTGTTTTGGCCATGACCCCGAGATGCCTCTTCATTAAGCCACATGGTCACCACGCTGATGCTAATTTAAAGTGGCCACTAGCATACATGTAATTGTACTAGTGATAGGCGTGACTTGAGAGGCGAGCTCATCAGAAAGGGTTGTACAATTAGCCTGGTTAGAGCCTGGACAGCTTTCTGCCCAGTGCTTTATTTCATTCTGTAGGCAGTAGCATTTATAAAATAGGAGTTTTGAACGACTAGTAATAAGTAGTTACTTAGCAGTAGTAGTAATAAAGGTTTTGGATGGTGCATACCTTGCTCTGGCTGTACTGTCCATACTGATAAGATGGATGGTGGTCCACGGCATAAGCGGGCGACGTGTATGATGGGGGGCAGTAGGACTGGCTGCTGGGCAGAGTGGGCATGCTGGCCAGCCCTGGGAGAGCCTCTAGTCTCTGGGAACTATGGCAGGTGCTGGACATTCCTCCGTTAGCCTCCAGACCTCCAGTCAAGGGAGAGATGGCATAGTCACTCTGGGTCTGATGTGGCACTGCGCTTGGGTTCAACAAGCCCATGACCTGAACAAAGAAAAAAAAACATTGGTCTGTTAGAGGAGCAGAAATTTTAAATATAAATTGAAATGTATTCCAATTTGTAATCTGTGTTACTGCCTGTTGAGAAAGGTCAAAGTGTGCTTGCCCACGCCCAGATCTTTGTGAGGTCTACCTACACCGCATGTTGTGGGCGGTTATATGATACATTGTGAACAGCTGCACGTTGGTTTGCGTGAGAGTAGTAAGTAATGAAAGTGCCTAAAAGGTGAAGGACTGAACAAAAGTTACTTAGAAATCTTAAGTCAAAAAAAGTACAGAAAATTTAGAGTGGAATAGATGGTAGCTTGAAAACAAGTGGCAGCCAGCTGGCACACATATATTCTAGTCAAACGGAAACATCAGGTGACTTCTAATTCAGTCTGATCTGACCTCACACATGGGAAAAGCATTGCAATAATTCAAATGCTAACATTATTCACAATGCAGATAGCGAGGCAGAGAAATCATTTTAAATACCAGGTGGGAAGTTGAAGTTGTCTGCTAACACAAACTGCAATATTTTATTTATGTTAGTGAAATTCCACCTAGTCTGAAACAGCAGCACTCCCTGACGGCGAGTCTGTTTTGAGGTTGTTCCGGGGATTAAGTCTCAGGGGGGTGCAAATCCCGGCCGCTTGCTTCCTTGGTGAGAAAGGATTCCTTTGGTATGCACCAGATCAGCGGTGAGACGCCAGAGACCAGCCAACACTGAAAATGTAAGGGTGGCATGACAGTGCTCCTAGCAGGCTACAACTGTGCGCACAAGACTATCACCTATCTAAAATAAACCCCAGTCTACAGCCAAATGTTACTGTAATGGGATCATATCTACTGCTGTCTGCACCACGCGATCTCACATACACATGGTGCTGGCTTAAAGACTCAAGATACAATAATGTTAAGGACACAGAGTTGTTTTGAAAAATAGACATACAAACTTTCCAAAGTGCAAAGAGGTCTTAGTCTATTAACTATCAGTGTCAGTAAATTCAATCAGTTCTCATTTCCCCTTTCTTATTAAACTAAAATCAGGAAATTAATTCTTTCCTCGTCTGAAATGGGAAAATCTGTATTGCAATATACACTCAAACAGCTGGAATGAATACACAAATTAAAAGAAATTATCCAACAAAGTGAGTCATTTGCATAAATTACACACTTTGTTATGAGGAGATAAATTACTTCATTCCAATCAATTAAGACGCTGGAACATTGGTGATTACATTTCCAGACTGTGCAAACATTTGAGGCATGCGGTCACTGCGTCCGTCCTGTACGGAGCTGCCCATGAGGTCAACGCTCACACCAGCCTCGGCCCCTCCACCTTTGACCTCTTTATTGGAGTTCAAGTCAGAGGAGTGACCCTGTGGCTGTGTGAACTGCTGCCACCCTCACACTGTAAAAGCAGCCATGGTAACAAGTACACATGTATTTAGTTACCATTTATCTGGATTAAAACACACTAAACACGCTACATCCGCTTTGCTCTCCTCCTACACCTTTTTCATAGTGGTTTATACTGAATAAGGTTTGTCAAAGAATATTAAGTGCAATTAAATCTTAGGAACCTACAACTGATAACACAGAGTCCATTTCATGTAGGCTATGCCTTTGCAATTATGTGTCTTCACAGAGTCTAGCAGAAACAAATCTCTTTTATCAATGTACAGTCATCCTCAGGCATTCAAAGAAGCAAACCTGCCCAAGGCTGTTTTTTATCGGTCCCTGACAGGAGCCCAGGATTCTCTCATGGGTATTAGTACCCAGCATGCTTTGCAAGTGGGTAAGGCACCCTTTGTGGTGGTTAAAAGCTCGTTTTACGCCTGTTAGTCCATCTTGGAGGCTGGTAGGGAGCCACTGATGGACACTGATGACTGTGTAATCGTCCATAATTGTCTTTTCAGTTTTGATTTGTGTCATCATGCGACATCCATACATCTCCCTCTGTCTGCTTGTCCCCTCCCCAAAGCCTGACGTCCACCGCATTTTAAATTCATCAAACAGCCCATCAGTGTAAACAAAAATGAAAAGCGACCATGTTTTCCCCCTAACAAGGTTTTCATCAAGCTCTCTCCAGGGTCACCACAGGAGCCAGTGTGTTTGTGGGTGTCATTCAGGCTCAATATGTAGCCTTCATAAACACCATGAAGAACAATTTGTCTGTGTTCGTAATAATGACCTCTCTGTGTATCTGTGAGCACAGGCGACTGCACTGACCTGTGGGGAGAGGCTGTTGCTGATGGCTGGGTTCACGCCGGGGTTGCCGTGTGCCGTCGGGGTCACAAAGCTCTCGGAGTACCCTGAGAAACCATGACGTCCAGAAGACAAGCAGTACGCCGATCCTGCGTCCTGGCTGCTGACCGAGGAGGTGAGCCCACTCTGGTGCACTGTGGTGGGGGGCAGAGGCTGAGGCCGGTGCACGGTACTGGGCTGCTCAGACACTGCTGACAAAACCAGTTTAATCAACACCTGCTCATATGTGAGAAGACTTGTAACTACTACTTTATAATAACTACATTATTTATAACCTTACTAATGCGTGAAGAAAGGTTTAATTCTTAATGAACAGTGAAATAGTTTAAGAATGACTCAGGCTTAGTAACTATTTAAGTAATGCCCTGATCATTCTTAGTAAACTATTTGTTCATTATAAATTATGTCTTTCTTCATGCTTTGTTATGGCTAATTAAGGTGTAGTTATTAAAAAGTGTCACTGAAGACTACAACCTTTTGTATACCAACCTTGAGCAATAGATGTTGGAGGGTAGGGGCTATCAGAAAGCTGGTATGGCTGCAGACCAGGCATAGCGGTCGGGGGAAAACCTCCGGGAATAAGGTGGTTGAACGCCATTAACTGATTGGCTCCCGCCTGCTTCCTCCAACGAGCCCTTCTGTTGCTGAACCACACCTAAGAACAAGCAGTAATATTTGAATACAAGCTAGTATGGGCTACTTACTCTAGCATGCAGTTCATTCTTTCATGATGGTCTATGGGTCTTTTCACGGTTTGTGTCTTAGCACCTTTTGACCCCCGGAGTTTATATGGACATTGAGTCACTGGGTTCACATGTCCTAGGGTGGTTTAAGGCAACACACACTATCTAAATCAAGCATCTATTTTGGGATCTTTACACCGACCATTTTACGTGACAAAAATAGTCCACTTTTGGAGCACAGTGAGCGCAGTGTTTGAGGAGGTCACCAGGGGCAACACAAGTCTAATATTTTAAGGAATGTGTGGCAACATCCTTAGGCCATTCACCAGCACATGACAGGGATAGCTGGAGTTGTTATAGTCATAGAATTTGGGTCTAACCTGGACTCTGGCCTCTGTTAGCTTGGCCCGCTGTGCTAGCTCCTCTCTGGTATAAATGTCAGGGTAGTGCGTGCGCTCGAAAGCCCTCTCCAGCTCCTCCAGTTGTTCCGCGGTGAAGGTGGTCCGACTGCGACGCTGCTTTCTCTTCAAAGGCAACCCCGGCTCCGAGTCCACATCTGAAGCTTCGTCCGAATGGCTTGCTAATAACAGAAGAAATCACAAAACAAACAGATTTTTACTACAGAGTTAGATTAAACCTCGGGAATACAATGGAATTAAAACAATACAATATGCTGACAGCAAGGCTACTTTAGATGGTCTCCTAGTGTTCTGTTGAAGCTCTGAGTAGCTCCTGAGGGGATCAAAAGGCAAAAGGCTGCTTGAACATGGATTAGAAAGGACTAGATCCCTCTGGGGCATCTAGCCTGTGTCTCTGTCCCCTGTCCCGGGACATGCTGAGCGCGACGCCGATATCGGGTCCCGCGGTGCAACGCTTGCAGGCCCTTCGCAGGTGCTTCTTAATCTGTTTGTTCAGTTGAGTCATAAGGGAGAGACTGGGTGACTGCGAGACAGCTATTGGGATCTAATTCAGCAGAAGAAGAGAATCAATGAAGTCTCGAGGCTAGAGACAGAGGCTATTGCTGCGTTTCAGGGGGAGGTTACCCATCTATTAAATAATGATTAGGCAGCACAAACTAGCGTGACAGCCCGCCATTGTGGACCATTACATGTGCCGGAGCCCCCATCTCTCTCCGTCATACAAACTCACAAACATGCATCTGCTGCGTCTCAGCCAAGGGCTTTCACTGCTCTATGACAATGTGTCAAACGCAGATGGACTAAAAGGAGAGGAGAGTGAAAATCTACTCCCAAATCCACCCAAAGGAGACCCCTTAAGACAAGGGTTCACTGCACCAATTTGACACAGTTGCACTTAGTCTATGGCTGTGTGCATAGTGCAAGAAAAAGTGCTAGAGATTTGATTTTCTTTCTTTTCTTTCATTCAGACAAAAATACTAAGCAGCACAGTGATGTGAATATTCCTAAAGTAAGTCTTTCATTCACAGAATTTTCTCTTTCTCTCTTCTAGATTTAAAGCTTTAATTAAAAAGTGCCAAGTCAGACATGGAGGGGGATACAAGGATCTCCCCTCACTGGAGCCAAGCAGGAAATGTTTGTGCCGGTTGCCAGTGTGCGTCTGACCAGGCATTACACACGGATTTGGTCCCTGGGAATGCTGCCGGACCGCCGGAGCAGGAGAGTCGGATGCTGAGAGGAGCTCTTTATTACATTGGAACTGAGGGCGCCACGCTGACATGGAGGCTCACGGAGGATTGGTCCAATGCTCTCATACTAGTGAAGAAGGGATGTGGTTTGTTTAGGTAAGGCCCGAGCCCAAACCACACACCAGAAACCCTCACATTTTCCTTTGACTCAGAAATGTAGCATTGATTACTCTGTACAGTTGTAATAATCAGCACATGAAAAGTGTTTGGAAATATAAGGTGATAAAAGGAAAGTATACTGGCCAGTGTACTGCAGTGGGAGGATAGCTCATAAAACTGCAGCCCTCGCTGGCACAGTAACTCATGTTAACTACGGCTGGGGGTGGATCTGCTCCTTTCTTCCACTTTTCCCTCTCCTTTTCCCCCTGTGTTTTTATTATTAGTATCCACAGACAAAACGCTCCGTCACAGATCTCTTTCAAACCAAATGACAGTGTAGCTTTTGTCATCCACTGGCCTAGGCTTTCTTTCGCACTCTTCCTCCCTCACTCTTTTTTTTTTTTGGAAGTGATGTGGCCGGGCCTTTGTATGTTCACAGGGAAAAGCCTGTGGCAGGGCTCTATTGGGCCGATTACCACGCTCCATCTGTAGGAGCCATCAGGGACGGCCAGGCCCGCATTCAGGGGCCTGTCACCTGCCCAGCAGGGGAGACGGGCCGGGGGGGCCACTGGCTGTGGGGGAATGAAGGCTGGAGGAAGGGGACAAAGAGGGCCAAAGCAGGGCCACAGCAGGGAGCAGGCCATCCCTCCCTCTGTAGTGCAGCTGGGGGAGGGCCCGGGGATGCCCTGCATGGAGGGGCACCTGAGGATGATACTCAGAGAGTGGGATGGAAAGATAAGTCCAAAAAGTGCACTTTCTTTAAAAATAATTTATATAAATATTTTTAACATATTTATATCTAAAAATAAAAAGGCCTCTGAGGACGGAGCCATGGACTTTGAGGTCCCTGTTCCCACACATTCCCCACAACAAATGGCAGAAGAGGATACTAAACACACAAAAGGAGGCCTCGACCTCCTCACTTAAACACCCAAATCAAATTTTACGCTGCTGCTAAAGCGCTGGGGAGCTCAGAGTCCTGCATAGCAGCCCACAGTTTTGCATAGACTCGGACAAGAATCTTAAAGAAAAGACGGATGATTATCCTGCAAGCGGATATTGGTGTCTGTAATACAAATATGATTAAAAACTGTACTATTAGAAATGACAAGCTGATTTAGATTTAAACAGGTACAGTTTTATCTTTACATTGGGGCCTTTGTACAAATGAGTTAGTCGCGTAGTTAAATAAGTTGACTGTGCAACAAAGTTTAGGAAAATTGAAACCACTGAGAAACACAACAATATCAAAGTAAATTGTTAAAATATGTGAATTCTCTTGATACATTTTTATATTAACAGGTCAAATTTAGATCAATAGCAGAATAAAGTTCCTGTGTGTGTGTTTTCAAAGGACGGCTTTAGACAGTGCTTTGACCCTGCAGCTTCTGGTAAACAGAACCTCGTATTGATCCAAAGACGAGACTGACAGGCAGGAAAGATAAACTCCCCAAAAGGTCACACATGTGAACTTGGGGAACGTCCAGATCTATTAGCTTCACCTGCCGCAGAAGAGCCTCAAACGCAACCAAGAAAAAAGCTATGACGGGGGATTCCAAGCGCAAGTATAAAAGCTGCTCTTGTTTACTGCTATAGACTAGAGCCAGCACCGGCCTTTGCCAAGCATTTACCCCTTTACCCCCCTTTCCTGCTAGCCTTCAAGACGTTAATGCGAAGAGACATGCACGGTGAACAAATGTACACTGCATATGGATATAAAATCACACATGGACCTTAAAACAGCAAAACTTTAACTGTTAAAGTTAACTAAAGTGTTAGCATGGTAACGTAGCAACTATCCAAGTAGCATATGGGCCTGTTTTATGGCTGAGTTACAGGGGCAGGCTAGTCCTCCCATCTGAGGCGGTTAATAGAGAAGCTAATTGAGTCGGCGACATGTGTTAGCAGCTACAAAACAAAAGGCAGAAGAGACAAATGAACTAGCTATTTGCCCAGGGAAGTAGATCTGCTCTTTTCAAGACCAGAAATGCATGATGATGTGTGTGTGAAAGAGCAGACCCTGAATTTAAAAAAAAAAAGTAGCCAACAACATGAGCAGATGCACTGGAGGCAAAAGAATGGTTAACTGACAGCTTATGGGCTCAGCTGGGGTTAACAGTTACAAAAAAATGGGGAGTGAGTGAGAGGGTTGCTCACTTGACTTGCTAAAGAGCACTCCCCCTCCAGGAACCTGCAGCTGCCTGGGAAAACGCAGGGGGGAGATGATGATGTGATGGGCAAGAAAGAAGTGGACCACAGATATGACTTTGAAAGATGTATTTGCGTTCATTAGAGACAAAAACGGCACAAATGGCTCCGGCATGGCTTTTGTGCCGGCCCAGTGTGCAATGGTTATTATTTAGTTCCACTCCGGGGCAGTTAGGTGACAGTTTCACGGTGCTAGTACACCCCCAGGGCCCGCGGACAAAGCTACAGCGAGGGGGGAACCATGCACGCGGGGCAGCTAGCAACAGGCCGCTCCTTCTGCACGCTCCGGCCAAGAAGAACTCCCCGGCTTGTTTAGGCGAGACTGACAAGTAGGCTAGCAGTTACAACCATCCCCTTGGTATGAATTCCCTAAGAGACGTCGCTTTTTTCCAAACATTATCGTAACCTGCGTTTTTTTTTTTTTTTCTTCTAGTTTAGAGGCCTGATGGTTTTAACAGTCAAGTGACCCGAGGTTAGCCCCTGACCTTTCACGGCTACCGCAGAGAAAACAGCCCCTCGACTGACCCTCCACTAAACTTCACAGGCCTGGCTCAGACAGAGGCCGAAGCATCATTACATTCCTTCAACTGCTGCCCCTTACACACTCATTTACAACACCCTCTGTGCACTCTCACTGCACTTTCGTGCATGTTTCAATGTGTTTTTATATGCTATACTGTTTTCTAGAAGAAAAAACAGTCCCAGTTTTGAGCTCTGTGTCCCATGTCCCAATAGATTTATCCAAAACCAGTGATTTGCCCCAGTTTTATACAAAAAATTTCCTAAACGCCCTCAGATTATATACTGACCCACAAGTGAGTCAAGAATGGACAATGTTACGCACACTTTTAACAATTTTTTATTTTTTTTTTTATACCAACCATCCCAACCCGGGTGTGTCCCAGTTTTTAATTTTGAAAATCTGGTCACCATAGTTACATAGACTATTAGGGAAAAAAAACAGGTCTTGTGCAAAAAATATATTAAAGACTGCAAATAATTTACTATTAGAATGGTCAGATCTGCACTATAAAATATAATATAAAAAATGTTGCTTTTTTATTTGTAAATTATTAAGACTCTTAAGGCTTTTGCCACAATAATTATATTTTTCTGACATGCACAAAATACGCCATTTTAAGTTGTTTTGATTATTTTGTTGTATATATTTTGGTGAATGAAGAGCGCATCAATCAAAAAGCTGAAGAGTCCATAATGTGCAGTGTGCTGAAGGCCGCAGTGAGAGGCTAAACAAAGTTAAGTGATTGACAACACTGTCTGGCTTTACTCAATTAACGCTCCCATTGTGGCCCTCTTTGCTTGGTCCCCTCGCCCCGACCCTTTTCTCCTCTGCCTCCTTTATCCTCCCCATCACAGAGTTTTGCTTGGCTAATACTTCCAAGGAAATAGAGAAGTCCTATTCTAACGGCCGCGCTCTTGTTGACCTTCTATAGCAGGCTGCTCCCTTTGCTGCCCGCTCACAGTGTCTTTGGGGTTAGCCGAGAGAATGAGGAGAGAGTACATCAGCGGCAAAGGGGCCGGCCCAGGGCAGGACCCCGGCCCGCTACTTCAAAGTTGGCCTGCATTCATTAATTGTCCTTTGAATTAATATTGGAGGATCACAATGTGGATGCCAACAGAGAAAGAGGCTTTAATGAAGCATAGAGGCGCATTGAGTTGCAGATCAGCTAGTGTGTTTCTTCAGAAAGCAAATACTTGGGAATCGTGCAGAAATAATTAAAAATGTATTTGGAAAACGCTCTATCCCTGTGTGGAAATATTTGCTCCTGTTTGTTTCATTATGCTAGAGTTACTACATGGCGCTGTAAGCAGTTTTCGCAGAGAGGGGCCTTCATGTAAATTGGGCCAAAGTAGCAGACATTCCTCTGGTTGCACCAAGGTTTTGGGACTGTAAACTGTCTCTGTCTCGCCATTTTTACGTACGTATTTAGAAATGTGAGCACTGTAATCAACAAACACAACCAATACTCAACCTTGATACGGTTACTGCCCTGCTCGCTTACCACCAGACAAATGCATACGTTTGCCTTCTTCTTCGTGAGAATATAAATGTTGAAACCGCCAAATTGGATTAGTTAGACGGAGGCGTGTGTGTTAGCTACCTCTATCGCTCTGCCATTCACTTTGAAAAACAATACCTCGGTTATGAATATGATCTGTTTGTTCTGCTAACTCGCTAAATTTCCTCAGCGCTAAATCCACTCTAGCAGCCAGTAACTCGGGTTTATTTACACAAACAAAGTTTCTACTCAGCTCCTTTGGACAAAAGCAGCTAAATCTTTCATGTTTTGTCAGCACTTGATTCCTCTTGTCCCTCTGGCTATTTGCCTGGTTCTACACAATAGAGGCAGGAGAATGGCAGCAGATTGTTGGAATGCACCTCAATGAAACCAATTATTACATGTTGACTGCGTTCACCATGGCACATTGGAAAGCAGTGGCCTCATTCAGCTTGGCACCGCAGGATCCCCCTTTAAAGAAAAGTTATCCCTTTCACTATTTGTATTTCAGAGGTTTTTCTTCTACTCTCAAGCTAGCACCCCATCGCCATAAACGGATTCTGCGAGAGTGGCTACCCTGCTCTGCTTTGAGCGTTTGAATGGGGCTAAGTGCTAACTGTAATAAATAGGCAGAGGTGGGAAGTAACTGGATTTAGATTAGAAGTATCCAGAATATACTGTAAAACAAAATCATTATTTCTTTATTTTTTCTTAAAGTGGATGTCATGCTTGACTTGCAACTAGAAGATTTTGGGTTCAATACTCACTCACAAAAGTAAGAATTGAATGTTTCAACAAGTAAACGTTTGCAATCTAAAACGCTATCGTTACATTATGTTCCTTTAACCCTTCCTTTAAGTACATTTGATCACCTACAGGTTTGTTATTACGCAAAACAATAAATCATACGCTTCTGCTTGACGTCGGCCATTTAAAAACCTACAGTCACTTCTCCACAACATGCAAACAACTTCCTGCATCACTCCCTTTCCCACTGCACTCTGCTAATGCCGTGTGCCCCGAGGCAAGACACTCCGTACTTTATCCCACAAACCTTTGCTGTCCTTTTTCCCAGACAAATAAATCTGAATGAGTCAGCTTTGATCTTAGCACTTAAGGGAAGCCAACAATAGTGCTGGGAGAGAAAGGGGCAGAGAGCAACAGGCCTCTCACTGCCACAACAATAGCCTCTGCAAACACCTACTTAATCAATATTTGGCCAGAAGACACTCTCTCAAGTCCCCAAAGCGGCCCTTTCACATTCTAATGAGAGCTATAAAAGAGAAAAACAACAACTACTTCCACAAAGAGTGAAATAGTGCTCTGCTCTGTATAAGAATAGAGGAAAGAAGGTCTGAGCTGGAGGATGTCACCCAACTGAGGTAAAATAACAACAAGACCCCTAAATTCATGCAGTTTAAACATGACGATAGGAGGGAAAGCAAACTTACAATCAAATGAAAATAAACCGGCCTGTAAAATAAATAAATGTGACGAGCATTTCCATATCTGTACGTATGAATTATTTTTAAGTTAAAAAAGGTGCTGTTTCAGAGGGGAGAGAAGAGGGCCTACGTAAGCATGAATGTGTGTGAATGAAGTATAAAGAAAGGGGTGGACTTTATCTGTGAGAAGTTGAAAGACAAAATGAAGGGACTCAGCGTCATGCCTCCCTGAACAAAAATAGGATCAAAACTCACGCGTAAAAACTCCAAAATTGCTTCCCAAATGTACCTATTCTATCTCAATCTATGCGTAAAATAAAAGCACAATAAAAGCATACATTAGCACATCAATATACAACATTTTAAACGTATCAAAAGGCGTATTGAACAGATGAACAGTAAGACAGCGCCACAATCAAAACATTTGCGTATTTGTGTTTTTGTCATTAATAATTAACCCGACACTGCATTAAGAGGACTTCATGAATACGCTGCTCTCTTGTGCTCCAACAGGTCGTAAATCAACAGGTGTTTGCCTCCAGTCTTTTCTGTTTATGCCCGCGAGCCACATCTTTTCTCTCCAAACTGTAAACAGTGGGAAAAGGCTCCCCAAAAGGCAGCAGCACGTTTTTAGGAGTCTATAAACCCGGGCGCACTGGGCCCATTGCTGTCCCTGAATAATTCATCGCTCATTGCGGGTTCATAATGTCTTCTCCCGGTCTTTTGTGCGCGGACTTTTTTCTCCCTTTTCTTTTGGGGCGTTGTGAAAAGGCCTCGAATTCTTTTTGTACACCACTGAGCCGCTCACTGCACTTTGGCTTTTGTGCGCGTCAAACTGAGGTGTGGAGCTCAATAGACTCGCTCTGCTTTGTTCCCTGAAGTTCATCCTCAAGTGTCCAATTGAGTTTAAAAGGGGTTCTCAGGCTTGGAACTTAGACAAATGTTTGATTATCCACTTGATCCAAATGATCTTTGCGAATTTGGTTAAAACTAAGCGGGAGCGCACGACAAACGAACTTTGACACACTTCATTCCCAACATTATTATTATTATTATTATTA
>KN479337.1:27489-86855 GCA_000787095.1 Periophthalmodon schlosseri | reverse complement strand
CGCCAGCCACAACCCTCCACCACCATCTCCTGGTAGTTCTTGAGCACCACCTTGTCATGCTCATCCAGGTAGAGCATGGAGATGGCACTCAGCTCCGTGGGCACGCAGCACGCCTTGGGAATGTTGTTGTTGACCGAGTTGACCAGCGTCTGCACTATGGCGTGATTGGTGGAGTTCAGGTGGTCGGCCAGCGGGAAAGGACACTCCCCGTGGCAGTAATACGCCTGGTACCCGGGAGGCGCCACTATCCAGTCATTCCACCCCACGTCGCTAAAGTCCACGTAGAGCGCGTGTCGCCGGCAGTTACGGTTCCGCTTCCTCCCCCTCTGCTTCGGGCTACGCTTCGCCCGCCTGGTCAACGGGTGGCCCTTTCCGTCGTGCCCGAAGGTGACCAGCAGGGGGCGTAGCTGCTCCCAGTCCTCGCCCGGCTCTTGGTGGAGGGAGCGGCTGATTCGGACGTGCTTGCCCTGGTGGCGCGGGGTCTGGTTAAGGTGCAGGACCTCGACCGTGAGCCCGTAGTTGGGGTGGCGTTCCCGGGTCCAACGCAACACGGCCGGGCTGACGTCGAAGCTCTCCCACCGCGAGGCGTTGTGGCGGACCACGCGGGTGTCCAGGAGCTGGGTGATGAGGGGCTTGCCCGGCTGAGGGGGCTTGATGACTTCGTGGATGTTGATGCGGTGCAGGCCCGGTTCCTCCGATAGGGCGTCCCGGATCTGGTGGCGGTAAAGCCGGAGCTCCGCGGACGTTAGGAGCTCGTCGTCCGGAATGCTGCTCAGGTTGAACAGGAAGCGGAGCGGCGTGGGTCTGCGGTCGTGTATGCCCTCCACCCTCTCCATGTGCTCTGTGGAGAACAAGAGAAAGAGTTTGAGAATTTTGTTGATGGGAAACTTGAAGAGGGGGTATTTTACTTCTATGGGGTATGAACTGCTAACTCATAACATATTTAGATCACCGTGTTAGCTTTTCTTGCTTTGAAAATGCTAAATTCACCGAAAACAACATATTAACATGTTTTATAAGTTGATAATGAAACTTCTGCACATCGCATCAGGTTTATAAAACTGTAGTGTATTGTTTTGTATTATGCTTTTGTACATTTATAGAGAACTGTGGGCGGGGCATTGGACACATCTTACAGCTAACCATAAGGAGAGTTCCAGTAGGGCCCGGAAGAGATCATTAAATTACTCAAACACACATGGATGACATAAAACCACAACGTTATAACATGGTAGAAAGCTCCAACAAGTTGATTTTGCCTCCTCTTTAAAGACACGTAATATGCAAATTTGACTTATCGCTGGCCTCATATCATAACTGCCCAAGTAATTTTTGGGTCTCACGCTCCTCTCCAGCCCCTGCTGCATCTGTAAAAGTGATTGGCTCAGTCGTTGGCCAATCAGAAAGACTTTTACAGCCAAAAATCCCACATATGCAGATAATTTTTGTATTTGTAAAATGACTTAGGCTCTTATGCTACGAGGCTAATGTTACAAGAAGTTGGATTTTAACATTAGTTTGGTTTAGTCCTGGTTTAGTCCTGGTTTAGTCCTGCGTTAGACCTTTTTTCATACTATAATGGGCCATAGCTCTTGTAGTATTTGATTGAAAGTCTAGTCACTTGTTTCACATGAGCTTATCAAGGCTGAATAATCAAATCTTGACTCTTATCTACATTGGTTCGATATTTGCAATTCATAGCATATCGGCTATGGTTCTTAGAGGGTACTGCATAAAATGTGACTTTACTGCTCATTTTTCCAGTTCGTAGTAAAACAAGGCCGTGGATGAGATAAATAAATAGATTGAAATCAAACAAAAAATTTCGTCAGACCTTACGGACCATCGCTTTCTCCGGATTCTAAACAACCAGCATCAGCTACGAAAAAAAAAAAAACCTCCCATATCGGTCGATCTCTGCTCCATCATTCCTCACGTCCCCTCTCACCTCTGCCCTCTCCGACCCCGTTTCTCTCCCTCTCCCTGTGCACAGACATGCGTTGTCGGGGAGGAGGGTAGGTGATTAACGTACCACAGCTACAGTAAAAACAGGCTAGCTCCGCACATTTCAGCCAAGATCACCATTGTTGGGAGAAAGGAATGTTGTGTCTACTCTTTTCCTGCTCATTCCGGGCCCTGTTATTTCACACCCAGGCCGTAATCTCCGCCAGGTGCTTCGTATTATTAAAACCTTCTGTGTTCCTGATTAGCTAGCCGCGCTTTGCTAGCTTAAGACGTTTATCATTTTCATCATGCATAATCATTAAGGAGTCCAGTGGTACAATGTCCAAGGGAACACTGCGGGGGTTTCAGAGAAGTGGGATAAGACTTTGGAGAAGTATGTACAAGGGATGATAAGTTTTAGTGTTGCAGTTAGGGTGAAATATTGTAATTTTATGATTAAAAAACAAATGCTGGCAACAAACAAATGTGCTCTATAAGACAACCATGCCTATAAAATGTCAAAGTCAAGTTGTTGCACTCATAACAAATCGATCTGGAAATTTCTTATTGCAGTAATTTCCGCGAATACGAACACCAATTTTTGTTTTTATCGGATTGGTATTGGTATGGTCCGAGTCTAGACCTGGTTTAGACCTGTAGTCTTAGTTTTTAGTCCTAGTTTAAGGATGCATACACTCTCCTGGTTTGGGATCAGTTTGAGTCCTAACGTAGATTTGGTTTGGTCCCCTTCCAGTACTGGTTTAGTCCAAGTCTAGTCCAGATTTAGTCCCAATTCAACGTGGTGATAGTGCAAGTGTGAGCGCAGCCTTATTCCCTGTTTTTGGTCTACTAATAATTAATTCCTATTTACCCTAACGAGCCCTAACCCTAAAGATTTATCTCAAGGGACTTCCTGGTAAAATGAAGGTAAAATAAATACATAAATTAGCCAAATGTTCTCTGCACTTTTGAACACGAAAAGCCCTGTATCCAATTCTTTCCCGTTTATTCCCAGTAACAGCTCTTAAGGTCAAAATAAGTCCGCTGTGAACTGTCTGCTGTGCATTTGATTACAAAGTGTTCTATTAAGTGTCCGTTAATCAGGAAGTGCATTGTTAGCATGCTAGTTGTCGTTAGCTTTACTGTGAGAGCAAAAAGCCGCCCGGGTCTCTGAAAGTTGAGAAAAGCTCTTAAAATGCTTACAGAAAGTGAGGAATATCTTTGGACCACTGCAAACCGTGCAAAACTAGTTCCGTTTTAAGATGGTAAAAATCAGGTACAATGCCTTTAAAAAACGTCTCATCTTTACTGCACGCAAAAAAATCCACCAAGGGGTCAGATGTGATAAGTCACATGGTGCTGGGTGGTCAATTCTCAGAAGTTTACTTAAAAATTTAGAAAAACTACGCCCTTGCTCTTATCCGTCTTACACTTGTCAAGCCGTGCGCTTAGACTCCTAATCCGCCAAAGGGAGGAGAAATGAATGAATAACACAGCTATCACCTGAAACAATAATGTTTTCTTAATGATATAGCTGTCCATATGTCGCGGGGTGCACGGAGGGTTGTGTTTGGGATAAATCAGTCAACTGGATCACACTGGCTACAATGGGGCCCAGATGAAAGCGAGCACTTGTACTTAAAAGTCCTCACAGTGTGTTATTAACATAGTTGGAGGGGGAGAAGCTCCGGGAGACAGCAGGAGAAATACATTGCATCACAGCGCTCGTCGGCCATGTTTGTTCAGAGTTAGTGGCCCAGACTAGTTACAACAGTTAAGGTAATGTAGGAGTCCACTTTGAAGCCAACGGTAACGCGAAAATCTTACAAATCAACCCACGGATTTATTTGAAGATCTTATATTACGCGTGACTCATGCGAGCTTTAAGCCGTGTTATCATGTTGTTACCTCATCAAAAACATACCTGGAGTTGTGCTTTGTTTCATCCGAGTTTGAGTAACCCTGTCTGTTTACATCTCCAAAGCTCAAAATGCCCTGGTCCACCTTGTGATGTCATGTAGTGATAGTTTTCAAGTTAACAGCTCCTTTTAGCTTTAGTTCAGTAGAGATTGGCAATTCCAGAGCTGAAATCATCCAAATGATTCTATTGAAAGTGTATGGAGTTTAAAAACACAGTGGAGCACTTCCTGTATTACCACATGACATCACAAGGTGGACCAGAGTGATTTTAGTTTGAGAGAAGAACTCAGCCTAAATATGCAGGGTTTGTGTGTTAAACATGTGTGAATGAAACAAAACACAATGATGAAGAAACAATATTATAACATAGGCTTTTTAAAGGCACATTATGTAACTTTCTGGAAGTAGGAAGTACTTTCTGGATATAGAAAGTTAAAACCATACTTTGGAACATTCTCCATGGAAATTGATAGGTTGTATGCCATACTGTGGAAGATTACAGCCAAAGGAACAAAATTTCCATAGAAACTAACAGCTGGATAAGGCTAAAAATAAGAGTAAGGTTTGTGGAGATGCAAGCCCACTCAGAGTAAGGACACATGTTTTTCTAAGTTTCAGTCTAAGTACAGTACAACCAAAATGAAAAAATACATGCTTTTATTTTAGTCAGTTTTTTGCTAAAAAAAAGAAAAAGAAAAAAGTGGCATATTGTGGCTTTATATTATTGTAAATTTGTTTTACCATTAACTTCTAGCTTTCTACAATATAAAACTTTCTAATAGTGCTTTTGTGGTTGTCAAGTTTAAGTTTATAGTTATCCTCTAAAGTAAATTCATTTGGTCTATTTACAAAGTATGTCAAATGTATTTTAAAAAGTCAAATTCTTCTTTGTAGTTTTGGAAGTCAATATTAAGTAAGTTGTTGTATTTCTTGTCATGTTACGTGATGTTACTTGTTCAAATTGGCTAACGCTGTCAATTGTTTCATATGTAAGTGGGTGTATTAAGGCTGAATCATCCTATCTCCACTCCTCCCCCGTGGGACCAAAATGTTCACTAGGCCTGGTCATAGCTTTTAACGTACAATTTTCTCCTGCAAGTCCATTCTAGTTCCAAAAACAACAGGCAAATTAAAAGCACACTGGGTAACTTTTCTGGTAGAGGGTCCGCTACCTGCTTGTCTGGCTGGAGATGTGTTATTGTTTTACATGGAAAGTTCCACCGTATGGCATTAAACTTCTCTATGGAAACAAGCACCTCTGACGCCAGTGCGTGATTCTAAAGGCATTTTGAGCAATAAAAACACCTGTAGTTGAACAATGCAGGATAATTACGTTTAATGTCATACTTTGGAACAAGGCAATAGAAAAGTTACACAGTGCCCTTTTAAAGCGATAAAGCGGTGTGTAAACAATACTTTGGAACATTCTCCATGGAGATAGATGTGTTCTATGCCATACTGTGGAATATTATAGCCAAAGGAACAACATTTCTAAGGAAACAAGCAGGAAGAGGCGGTTAAAAGTCAGGTTTGTGGAGATGCAAGCCTGCTCACAGTAAGGACACATGCTTTTCGGTGCAATAAAACATCTAAGTCTATTTTCTTGGCAAAAAAAAAGTGACATATTATGGCTTTAAGTTGTTGCCATGGACACATTTGGATAGCAGTTTAGCTCATACATTCTCTACCCAACCCAAAGCACCAAATTGATTCTCTCTGCACAAAATTCCCTTGAGACTTTGCCTTCGCCTGTTTTTCCACGTCCTGAGAGACAGCGTCATCCCACATTGTTGGAAGGCGGGTTTTATTTAGACGGGAGCGCAGAGTAGAATTAAAGATAATTGCACGTTCGCGATAGCCCTTCGAAATGAGCCTTCCATGCAAACACACAAAGCAAGACACAAGAAAGAGCTCGCCCAAGCCTAGACACTTGGGTGGGGTCCCGGTTGCAAGCCATAATCTAGAGGTATGCCGTTTAGCTCCAGCTGCGAAGCGTCCACACATTCTGGAAAGCTTGTCCTGCAGATTTTTTTCCTCTGCATTCGCTGACCACATCCTCCATGGTTTGGGTGAGGAGGGCGGGGCGGCTTTAAAATCGTGTTTCAAGGGATGTAGGAAATGCGTTTAGCAGTCCTCACCCAATGCAAATGCAAGACGCCGCTTTTCCACAGGCCAGATGGCGGACTGCTGGCTGCTGGCGTGCGCGCAGGGAAGCAGGGGGAGATTCGGAGTTTATGAAAACACTGGGAATGATGCAACCCAATGAGGCACTTTTCACCAAAGGCCGGTTGGAAGAGACGCCGGCGATGACAGAGCGGCCATTTAAACGCGAGACAAAATAAGCCACTGCCTTTCACACAGCCATCAAGATATACTCTGAAATAGAAGCACTAGTTTGTCCCGTTTTAAAATCTAATTTCAATCTAGTTTTTTTTTATCTGAGGCGGTTCTAAACTTTTCCCATGGGTTTGTGAAAGGTTACTTTTGAATTCAGTGGGTGTTGAACTACTACTACTACTACTACTACTACTACTACTACTACTACTACTACCCCGGTTTTAAAATCAAGTTCAAATCTAGTTTTGACCTAAGGCAATTCTAAACTTTTTCCATAGGTTTATGAAAGTTGTAAGGTTACTTTTGAATTCAGTGGGTGTTGAACTACTACTACTACTACTACTGTTGCTGCTACTACTACTACTATTACTACCCCGGTTCTAAAATCAAATTCGATTCTAGTTTTTTATCTAAGGTGATTCTAAACTATTTCCATGAGTTTGTGAAAGTTGTAAGGTTACTTTTGAATTTAGTGGGTGTTGAACTACTATTACTAGTACTACTACTACTACTAGTGTTACTACTGCTACTACTACTACTACTACTAATACTACTATTACTACTACTACCCCGGTTTTAAAATCAAATTCGATTCTAGTTTTTATCTCAGATGATTCTAAACATTCCATGGGTTTATAAAAGTTGTAAGGTTACTTTTGAATTCAGTGGGTGTTGAACAACTGTTACTATTACTACTACTACTACTACTACTAAATCGTCCCTAATAGCTTTGCTGCATGTTAACGTTCCAATCTGCCTAGTGGAATAAACTGTTACACAATTGAGAAAGTTTATTTTTAGCCTCGTTGATCGGGTAACCATGTGTGCAACAACTGATTTTCAAGGCTGGTTCCTTTAAAAGTTGAATCAGTGTTATACTAGTGTTACACAAAGTCTATCAGACAAAATACATGAGTGTGCTGTACACCAACCCAAAGCAACGCATTTTTAGTTCTTAAAAACATATATTGACAAATGTGCAGGGAAATTCCTGGTTTAGATCTGATACCAGTATGGCTTTGTTTACACCTGGTTTAGTTTCTGTTTAGTCCTGGTAACTACATCGGTGCAGCTTTAGACCTGCTTTAGTCCTGGTTAAATCCTGGCAAGACCAATACCTTTACTGTAAAGAGAAACATTTCGGAGATCCAGACTATAGTGACTTCTATATTGATACTTTGCAGCTGATCTATTCAACATTTCCTGGGGGTGTGAAACTTACAGAAGGCACTGCAGTGTCTGAAGCTCTGTTACACAAGTTAGACTTTAATCTAAGCTTTATTTTAACACAATTTGATCAGAAAGAATTGATTTAGCTGGAACTACATGGAACTATAACAGGTGAGCTGATTTGTGCTGTTAAACAGGTCCCTCTCAAACAGCATTACAGTCATAAGCAAACTAGCATTAGCCAAAAGTTTTTCAGTTAGTCACTGTCACCTTTTTGTTGAAAATCAAACACCTAAACAGGATCATGAATTGTTGGTTAAATTAGCCAAAAGTTTTTGTTGAAAATCAAACACCTAAACAGGATCATGAACACTCGTATTGATCACAAAATGTGTTGGTTAAATCCGTTTTGTATTTCCTTTTTGAGTTTTCAGACTTGCTCATGTGTGCATCGTGTCACCATGGTAACTACTGAACATTCCGCCATAAACATACATGTAGAACCCCCCAGCGTGACGTCACTGCAAAGTATCAATATGTGCTCTAATCTACTTGCACGAAACACTGGATTATCTACCGCACTGCTTACCCTCATGGTGGAAGCCCCTCACGGTATTGGCCCGGCTGGCCGACCGCTCCGGGTACTGGAAGGCGGCCGCGTCCTCCTCGGCCTCTCCGGACTGCAGCCTGTACAGGTCCAGCATGTACTGGGGCACGGTAAGGGCACGGCTGGGGCGGGGCCGTCTGCGGAGGCCGAACATCTGGAGCAGTGTGGCCTCGAAGTCCCGTAGCAGGTCATTGCTCTGAGGGTCCCCACCAGCGCGAACGCCCGGAACCTTCTTCTTCCCTTCCTCAGGTATCAGATTAGCATGGTTGCTCTCTCCCAGCAGGACTTGGCATATTAAAATGACCATCAGCATTCGATTACCAGGAATCATGATGTCTCTAGGGAGAAGGCAAACAAGCGATTAACACCAGTTTGGATACAGAAAGGTACGGTGAAATTTGGATGTTGCATTGATGCGGTTGATCAATATTAGCAAGTAGATGGAAATTTAGACTAAAAACAGTACTTTTGTTTAGGCTAGCCTGTTCACCATGCTAAAATAACTGAAATGTTGAACAAATTTGATAATTATTTTTTGACAGAAACAGAGAAGGCAAACAAGTGATTAACACCAGATTTGATGCATTTCAAAATAAAGTATAAAGCCATGGGTGGAGTTGCATCAATGTGGTTGGTCAATATTGGCTAGCCCGTAAACCACAGTTAAAACAATTACAATGTTGAACAATTCTGATATTTGGGCAAATAAGTGATTAACTCCAGATGCGATACAGTTTAAAGACGCGCAAAATTTTGGGTGGAGTTGCGTCAGTGTGGTTGGTCAATATCGGCAAGTAGCTGGACATTTAGCTTAACCCTAGTTTGTTTGTTTTTTCTTTTTTTAGGCTAGCCTGTATACCATGGTTAAAAAAAAAACTAAAATGATTTTGATTTGAAATGAATTTGATAAACAACACCAGATTTGACAAACCTCAAAGGACTATGCGTTGCGTCAATGTGTGTAGTCAATATTGGCAAGTAGCAAGAAATGTAAACTAACCCTAGTTTTATTTAGGCTAGCCTGTACACCACGGTTTAAACAACTAAAATTATTTTTTGACAGAAATGGAGATTTGATACAGAAGGGTGTGCCAAATTTTGAGTGGAGTTGCGTCAATGTGGTTGGTCAATATTGGCAAGTAGCTGGAAACCTAGCCTAACCCTAGTTTTGTTTAGGCTAGCCATGGGCAAAACAACTTAAATGCTGAACAAATTTGGCAGTTATTTTTTTAAAGCAATATCTTTTCAAAAGTCTCAAAAGTTTGAAAGAAACTGAAAAAAGTCCAGATCTACTCTGCAGTGTTTAACTCATTGTTGAACCTGTAGTAAATTGAGATGAACTTGAGCTGTCATTTTAGTTTTTATTGTGATATTTTGTGATATATTTTGTAATCTGGTTTACGCTTGAATTTTGTAATTTTCTGCAACTTTTATGCCAGATGCCATTCCTGTTTCAATGACAATAGCAAGGTATTTGATGAAGGTTTCAAGCGGCTACCATACATATTATTACATATTAATGCTAATTTGAACACAATATGGAAAGCACTTATTAACTACACTATTAACGTATTAGAATATTTTCAATGAAGGTTTTTGCCAATAGTTTACTACTTCAAAACATACAGATACATTAACATATCTAAGCTCTAAGTGTTGTTTACCACACAGTCAGAATGCAGAATCAGATAGAGCTACTGTTTACCTATGGACACATCCTTCAGGGAAAAACGCTGCTTCAACAAAGATTTGCGGAATTTTAAGTCAATTCCTTCATCCCTCCCCCTCTTGGAGCAAAGATTCATCTTGATTAAACCTCCCAAATCCAAGACTATGTTCACACTTGTCCTAGTTTGATCACAGTTTGGTCAAGATGTGGATTTGGTTTAGTCTTGTTCTAGTCCTGGATTAGTCCGGGTTTAGCCGAGGTTAAGTTCTGGGTTTAGTTCCAATTTTGGTGAGGTGAAGTATGAAAGCAGTATCATTTGGTGTCACTACTGCTTAAAAATATCTGACAAAATTGTAGCTCTTAGTAATTTTTGCAACCTTTTCCACATTTTCAGACTATCATAAGTTTTTTTTGTCTGCTACTTTTCATTTATGTTGCATCTTTATACTTCCACAAAAGTAGCCCATCCATATCAGTCTGTTTTCAGTAAGTACAACTTTTCACTGCACAGTATGTCAATATATTATAAGCCCAGCAGGAACACTTCATCACATGTGGAATTCTCAAATGCCACGATGCGTTCACTTACCGACAGAAAATAAAGCATGGGAAAACTGTCCATGTTTGTTGGGAGCGGGCTATGGACACGTTCTTCCAGGAAATGTTAGCTGGTGCTGGGCGGCTGCTGGGGACCGGTGGAGTGACCCTGTTCCTGCAAAGAAAACACAGAAAAACAGTGGTTAACGTTAGCGTTAGTGTGGAGGTTAGCACGGGGGAGCAAAGCGGAGGGGCAGGAGTGTGTCTTTAAGCCTTATCATTTTGGCTCTGGGCTTAAGCTAGCTATTTACTGTAACTGGAATGTTAGGAGGTATGTAGAACAACATGAACTGTAGACCTCCAACGCCTTGGTCTTATCTTAGTTTGAAAAAAAATATTATAAAAGTAAATTTAAAAATAAAACAATCTGAAATGATATTCCATTAATGCATTGCTTCTTCAAAGGACGCCATGTCACATTTAAGCTAGCTTTTTAAAATAAATTGACTTTTATACCCATATTTAAGGAAACATCCATCAGCCTTTAAGCAATTGGGTCTTTTTATGATCAGAAATCCACTGTAAAGTAGTAGTAGATTATTAGCATCTTTAGCTTAGAGATGAAAACGAAATTATGAAGTTAAACTGTTTGATGATGATGCAACATGCTATTGTTAGCTGTAGCATACTAACCCCCACCACTACTACCGCCACTTGAGAGATCACAGGTTGTAGTGACGCTGATGAGGTGACTAGTACTTTTGGCCCCCCTCTCTAGTTTTCTTGCAGCAAGTTTTTTTTGTTTTTGGAAAACCATAATCATGCACAAAAATAAAATCAGAATAAACTAAAATAACGATTTCTATGCTAGAAAATTTGTATCATTAAAATTAGCATAATTCTAGCAGTTTTAAAAAGCATACTTTGTTGTGAGAATGCTAAAGGGCTACATGGGCGTACGTGGTTTTACATTAACAGACAGCTTGCCCAGTTGTTTTTGGACTCCGCCACTATTTCTTTTACGGAACATAACTCTAATCCAATTGCACTTTTGGCTACACGGACTAGCTGTGTCGTGTGCTCCTATGATGCAACTATTTGGTCATCATTTGGAATTGGTTCCACTGGCTAGCACCCAGCGTTGCAAGTACCAGAACATTTAAGCTAGGCTACACTTTTCAATATTAGCTCCTACCGGACATGCAAACACGAATCTCAATTATCAAAACAGCTTGACCTCGCTATAACCTTTAGCATTTCGACTAGCCCCAAAGCTAACCGCTACCTCTGCTGCGTGAGTGCCACTATCCGTGAGAACGCCGGTGGTAGAAAAGAGGAGGGTTTCCGAACATGATCAGCCCCATTACCCCTGGGCCGAGGCGGGGGCAGGAGGGGCAGGTTGGTGGGGTGTTGGAGCGAGTAGGCTATGTGCACATCTTTGACAACAAACGCTCATTGTAAAGCTCCCGGGCCTCTCCCATGATTACAGGGATACATAGTGGCTTAAAAACACACTGGCCATACAAATAGGGTAACTGTAGCCAAATAGAAAAATGCATTGCTTTGAAATAGTAGCAGGTGGGTAGTAATCCTTCGTGCAAAACAATGCTAACATGCAACAGTGCTTTGTAAAGGTTTTTTGCGACTGGTACACTCCGCAAAAACATAGATTAAAATGTTGTCAATGCATGAAGCCTTTTGCAAATGACATACAGATAGCTAAGACGATACGGGAGACGATCTTCGCAAAACTTTATGGACCTTTTAATGTTGTTGTGCTGTCAATAAACTCACAAAATAAGATAAATTGGAAAAATTGGAACGATCATGAAAATTGGAAGATGAGTTACATTTGGGGCTGGCCTGGAAAATTCGTGTTTTTAAAAAGTTATTATTTTCATTTGATACTGTACCTAGCTAGCTAATATAGACAAGCTGTTTCATGGTGTCCATTTTGCAGAGATTTTTGCTTTAAAGTGAATGTAGTGAGGTTTTTCAAGCTGCTGTGGAAGCTAGCCAAGGCACGCAGCCAAAAAGTTGCTCTTATCATCTCTCGCGGACATAATCAACCTGTTGAATGTGTAGCAAGTCAAGCTAAGCCAGATTTGACAACAGAGCTACCGGCCTTCTTTCACGGGTACTTTGAAAACATGCTAGCTAGCCAAACTTCACTTTGCTATCTCCCTTTTGCATTTGTAGGAAGGGTGGGTCTGAAATCCTTCCATCTTAACATCAGAGAAAATGCAATGCAGGCTGCAATTACCAAATCGACCAAACCAGACCAAAGCAAAGCCGTCTGTCCTTGGCCCTTTCAACTGACCACAGATAGTAACGCGCACGGATCTCCTTTAAAGTGGAGGAATTTTGACAGCGATGGAGGGAGGAGGACCATGCTAGCCTGCTTTTATCCCTGTGCACTTTGAATGGGTAGATTTTATCCATGCGTTTGATGTCAGTGAGTAGGTTAGCGAGTGGATTTCGTATTAGCTGTTTTGCTGATTGGTTAAAACAACTAGCCCTTGTGCGAGATAAAACTAGCAATTTGTCTTTCCTTTCCAGAAGTATGCGATAGCAAACTGAAAATGAATGATGTTTTGAAGTTTTAAGAATAAGATTTCAAATGACATTTTTAAAAGGTTACATTTGCTTTAGTGCTATAACCAACCATTATTTTTGATAACTGTTATGTTACATGGAGTGAAGTAGTGTTCTACCTTTTTGGCAAATAAATGTGAATGTGCCACCATGTGCTTTAGCTGTAAATATGGAATAACGTAAGTTGCATCAGCATTTAGCGATGTAAAAACATCTGTGCCAACTATGATTCACTTTCCAAGATGCAAACATTTGTTAAGAATCAAAACGCGCACTGACACAGCGCTTGGATCCTCGCTAGGCCCAACCACGGCTTATCTATCTGGTGCACACGGCCGTTTGAGAGGAACACACTCGTAAGGGGAAGGGAAGAAGTGTCCAGAGATTTGGCGTGTTTGTGATCCGTGCGCACGGGGAGCAGAGCGCAGTGTCCGCCGAACATTCGCAGTCTATGAGATCACCTTGGAGTAGGCTACGGCTTGGTTTGCTGCACTAACACAACTTCCAGACCAGATATCTGACTTCCAAAGAGATAGTGGTTGCTTTTTCCAAACCTACTGCAACACGCGTTCAAGCTGGTTTAGTTTTACGCGTGAGAATTGTGGTATAAATAAGCCGATAGTCTGCAAAAATGACTGAACTGATGCAAAAATAAACACAATATAAAACTTACTGCACCCAAAGCATGAAGTATATCGAGTATTTTAGATCTGCCGCAGACTCCTCTCTCTCTCTCTCCTCTCCTCCACTTCAATCTAAAACAACTCAAACATTAGCCAACACGTCCTCTCGCCAGAAAAACCCAGAAGCCCTGACTGCAAACTACTAAAACTTCCTAGAAACTCCGAGCTCCGTTGAACTTTCGTTGTCATTACGCACGACTTGAACCGACCCGTTTCTCACGCTCCTCCGCACTTCAGCCAGACTTGCTTCGCGTAAATAATGATTAACCGCCACCACCAGCACATGATGTCATAAATATTTCGGGATTAGAAAATTGTGTTAAGTGTCAGATGCAGCCGCGCGAGCTTTGGGGACGGAGTGAAGGGGGGCGCGCGCAGGTGTCTAAACCAGGCCAAGCTTCGGTTAAACTCGGTCAAAGTTTACGGAAAAGCATTTGATCAATATTTATGTTTGTTCTATGGAGATATGAGCGCGTGGTTTTGGGATGATTTGGCAACGCTTGGATAATGAAACTACCGACACCAACCAGTCTGATGAAATAAACAGCCGACAAGATGGACATATTTAGTTTTCAAATAATTTCACAACGATCTGCAAACTTTTAACGTTTAACAACTCCACGGAAGCCAAGAACACACATGACCGAGCAGCGCCAACTTCCACCATCCTCCCGGCCGTAACCGCTCAGTGAGAGTGACAGAAACCGCCAGAAGAAGCCCTCAGCGGGGGAGCTTACCATCAGTAATGGTCCAGGTGTCCTCAAATCCAAAAGAAAGAATATGACCGGAGAAGGAGCGCTCCTCTCCCAACGCTGGCAAAACCGCGACGCCTCTCAATAATCCGTTACAATTCGGACCCAGAAATACACCCGCTGTACGTGCGCACCTTTATTGCGCAGTTCAAGTGGAATTGCGCAGTTTAGAAGTCTTCGTCTCGAGGTTTCAGTCCAGTTTGAAAAGCGAGAGGAGAGAGAAGCGAGGAGCGCGTAGGGCAGGACACGCAGACTTTTTCCAAATGATCCAGCATCTATGGTCCCTTGCAGTTTTTATGTGTCCGCCCAATTTTTGCCCTCCCTGCCTCCTCGGCCCTCCCAGACCCCCCTCCCTCCCTCTCCCTCTCTCCCTGTCCCTCGTGCGGCTCAAACACCTTGGATAACCCCCCTCCCCTGCGCCAAACTATTTTCTCTCCCATTATGCGAAACTTTGGGGGATTGACTGTGTAGTAATTAGTTACATTTACTCGAGTAACTTTTTAAAAATACATCTGTAGTTGTAATGGTAGTTGTATGACAGTATTTACTGCGTGAGTAATATTCTAAAGTAACGGTACTTTATTCTTTAGGACATGCTTTGACAACTCGAACTACATTGGGCTGTGGTTTTGAGGACGAGAATGGTCTGTATTTACGTGCGTTCTGTCATTTAAATGTATGTTTTGGACAATGAATTGGATAATTAGTCTGGAAATTAATTGGAAATACCTCATTTAATAGGTACGTTTTTGCCTTTCTAATTTCACAGATATGTCGACTAAAATAAAATAAAAAATAATAATGACATCGCAACTTCATCCATGCGCGCATTACGTAAATCGTAGTTAACCAAACGTTACTTTCTTAAACTACTACACGAATTGTATTAAGGACCATTACTCTTACCTATACGTACAAATTTGACCCTCTGCTGTGAATACGAGGCGGCGTGTCGGGCCGGGGATACGTCAATAGCGCGTATCTGCATTTGAATGGTTGCTCCAGACGCGGTGCCATCACGGGCCCCTCATTAAAGCAGAGAGCGCTTACCTGGCGTGAAAAAACAAACCCAGACGCGCCTAATAATGCCCAATTCAGGTGTAAAGGGCGCGCATTTGCATCGCGGACTGAGAGGCGCATTAGAGGCGCATGCATATGGAGACAAATGGCCGCTTTCATTAGAGGTGTTGTTTTTATAAGCGCTGAAAGACGTTTCAACTTTACGCAAGGTTATGTTAAGGATTTACGCAGGGAAACCACACAGATAATATTAAAATAACTTTCTCCGTGTTGGATAAATGTGGAGAGGTTTGGAAAAAGGGTTAGAAGGAAGATTTAGGGCAGTATTAATGATAAAAGTCACATCTTGAATTGGGTGCATTTGTGCGTAAAGTTTAAGTAAAGGCATGAACCAAAGCGTAGAAATGATAAAAGAACCCAAAGTTTTTCACTGCTATAATGCTTCGGTATTTAGTTAGATACAGTTTGAATTCTCCATGTAATTGTTTGATATATTAATAGCACTGACAATACTGACTTAACATTGAGAAGTAAATTATATTAGTTTTTTTTCTTTTTTTAATTTACAGTATGTAACTTTGTGGAGGTGGCACGTCACCTGCATGATTCCATGGAAATAGAAAGTAAAACCATACGACGAACATTCTAAATGGACATACAGTAGATACGTTTTATACCATATTGAATATTATAGCCAAAGGAACAACATTTCCATGGAAAGAAGCTAGAGGAGGCCAAATAAAAGTCAGGTTTGTGGAGATGCAAGCCCGCTCACAGTAAGGACACATGTTTTTCTATGTTTTTAGTGCAATCAAAACATCCTATTTTCTTTTTCCTGGCTAAAAGTTACACAGTGGGGCTTTAAATCCTAGCTCAGACTATAAATCCTGCTTATAAACTATATCTGTACCGGGGCAAGACGCATTTTGCTCAGACACATGGGGAAAATCGTGTACAGGGCCTGTAAGGATACATTTAACTTCCCATTTGCGTTTTGACGTAACCGACTTACGACAAAAGCTGTTGTCTTTTACAATGTTAAGATTTTACGAGGTGAATTTATAAGAAAACACGCACTTAATTTCATGTTGTTTGAAATCAGACCTCCATCACACAGTTTAAAAGGTCACGCCGAGTGAGTCACGGGTACTGTTATTCGCACATGCTTCGTAACTTAACGTTAGTTGCAGTTTTGGTCATGTTTTATTGGCCTCGTTTGGGGGGGTGACTGTGTGACTATGACTAAGTTGTAGTAGTCGTAGTAGTAGTCGTTTCCTGGAAAGCTAAAACAGTACCAGGCTTTGAAGTACTTTTGTCGCAGTTACCCATGTTTGTGGTGCATACCTGAACCATGACCAATAAAGTGGGTCTCATTCCTGGAGCGTTACTCAAATCATTTAAGTAAAGTGTTTGAGGCGGGAGCGTCCGGTTGGGGGTCAGATCAACCACCTGTTTTGGGCAGGTACTGCACATGTGGAGAGTTTCAGTAGTAGTACTTTTCTGGGTGTATACCATACACTTTACATATACATGGACAAAGCTAACATGCTAGTCTCTGTGTTCCAAATAAGGAGTGACCATGGGCGCGCTTCCGGCTCCATCAACTCTGGCTCCAATTCACTTTACATTAAAAAATTGTCGCCCCTCTCTCACTCACTTAGTCCACTTCTTTACACAGTCTGTGGTATAATCTGAGGAGAGAGGCAGTGTAAATGAGGCATAACACAGTAGCTATCTTCAGAATTCTATGTTCATACTTGAACATATCAAAATTGGGACTGAACCAAGACTAAACCTGAAATTAAAACTGGACTAGGCCATGACTAAACCAGGACTAGAACAGGACCAAACCAAATCATTATCAGAATAAAAATAAATAAATGTCAATCAAACCAAGAAGTGTTCCTCTGTGTTTTTGAAGTCAATACAGCTTCACTAAACGTAAGTATTTGTGCTCTGTTAGGGAGATGGTCTAAAATTGCAGTACTTAAATATGCTTTTCATCAGGAGAAAACAGTTCAGTTTGGGATATAAAATATTTTTATAGTGCTAGGAATTTCTGAAGAAGTGGATAAGGCTCCACTTGATTTTGGGGAAAAAAAATTCTACCTCCAAAGCGCTTTACATCAAGAACCAGTCGCCCGTTCACACACACATTCATACGCCATCATACGCAGACAGTTGGGGGCGAGGCGGGTTAAGTGTGTTGCCCAAGGACACAACAACAGCGTTCACCTGAGGGAGCTGGGATCGAGCCGTCAAAGGGCATCTTCATTAATAAACGACAAATCCATTTTCAAATCTCTTTATTTTTAACAGAAAAATATGAGTCGTGGAAATGTGAATTTAGCCACATTAGCCAATAAGAAGCGAAAAGCTACTTAAAATTAATAATATTCAAATCTTCAGTAGCTGATTTCCTTGTAAGAGAGTTTATACATAGCTCTGTAGTGCATGGAAATTATTGTCAACGTTACCTCAAAACTCCGCTCTGGCCTCTGAAAATTGCTAAAAGTATTAAACTCATGCCTGGAATGCGTAAGGTAAGTGAGGAATATCTGCAAACCATTACCACTGCAAACCATTTAAAATGAACTAGTACTGTTTTTCATGTTTTTAAGACACTAAAAATAAAGTACGGCGCGTTTAAGTACTTATTATTGTCAACTACTAGCATTAATTTGTCCAAAGTTTAAGAAGTAAAAAAATGAATGAATCAAAGTACAACTCCAGGTATCTTCTCGCGATAAAAAGCTAAAATTGCTGAAATTGAACCAAAATACGGAAATGAAGTGATGTCACAATCGCATGTTTTTGTACTTGTAATCTCCAAAGTGCTACTGTGATTTGAAAAATGTTTTGAAGGCTCAGTGTAGCGATGTTATCAGTGAACGGGACTATTCTTACCGCTACGACATCACAACAGGAGAATCCAATGATGATTCAATGTTTGCAGTCTTGATGTGTGGAATGATACGGTTCCATGAAATAAGCCCAGATGACATTTTGAATAGTGTAGTAATGAACCGAGAGGAAGCAACTATGACACAGTCTGTTTATATATCGGTTATCAGATACATTTTGATGAATGGGTGGACAGTGGCTTGAACTGTACTGTAGCCTACGCTGTAAAAACTGCAGCACACTAGCTAGCTCACTGTGTCTCAAAGCTAACAGTGACTTTTATTAAAATCGGAAAACATAAAATAAACAACTTACCAAAATTTAAATTAATTAAAATAAAGACTACCCAATTATTTGTATGTGTAGAATACTTTAGTTTGTGGGGCGATGTTTTAATATTTATTATGCCTCAAAGTTAGTATTAGCGTTAGCATTGACACACAAACATCTCTTTCTAAACACAGAAGTGTCTCCCGGTGAAGTATTAATTTTATTTGTGTAGTGTTTAACATGTTGTCAGTAACATCCAAATGTTCCTCCCTGTCCACTGCCTTATCTTTAAATATTTATTAATTTTAGCGTGACTCGGCAAAAACCTCAGAAAGTAGTGGTGCTAACAGTGAGGCTGCAGGGCGCTTTTGTGCACAGAGCCAGTTCAGAATCTTGATTTCAGTCATTTATATTTGTTCAGTTTATATGGTTAAACTTTTTTGATTTGTTTCAAGTTAAAAAAAAAAAAAATTATGTTAACCAAAATTCTATACATTATGCTAATACATTCTACCATATTTATTTTATGTCAAATCAACATATACATATATTGTCTTAAAAACATAAACAAACAAACAGAACTATTTCATTTTAAACAGTTTGCAGTGGTCCAAAGTTCTTCCTCACTTACCTTATGCATTCTGAACATCTTAATTACTCACCATGATGTGTTTATAAGCACTTTTCACAACTTTTAGACACCAAACCGGACTTTTAGCGTTAATACTAACAACAACTAGCATGCTAACTGCACACTTCCTGATTCTCTGACCAAAAACACTTTATAATTAGATGCAGCCAGTACATAGTAGGTTTATTTTGACCTCAAGAGCTGCTTATGCAATATATCTGTACTTGGGCAAGACAAACAGAGCTCAAATTCAGGGAAAACATTTGAATTCCAATGAATCATGGATCAGCTTTGGATCAACATAAATAGGGTGATATATAAAGGTCAGCTATTTTATTTGTTTGTGTATTTCTGGCAGATTTGAATGTACTTTGTATTGTTTCAAGAAAAATTATCATGGATTAGGATTTTTGAACAAAAATGTTTTACTCCACTTGATATTACAAAGAAACAATTTGAAACCAGAACCAGAAATACCAAACTGTAAACAAGTACCGAAATCCACACTCTAGGGCAACAAACTGGATTAAAATAAACTAGTAAAAAGTAATAAAATCCAAAATATATATACAAAATTCAAGCCAGTGGTGTGTTGTTTTTTTTGCTTTTGTTTTTTTTGCAGTGCAGGGTGAAGTTTGGATCCACCAACTGTCCCTTGTTTGTGCGTTCAGACATGTCCACAGCTGCCCCCCTCCTCGTCCTCCTCGTCCTCCCACTCACACATGCTGCTGGGGTGGGGGTGTGGGTGGTGGGGGTCCAGGCTTAGCTCACTGCCCCTTCAGTTCAGACGGATTACCTCACTCGCTGCGCAGGCTCACAGACCCACCACTCAACCATGGGCTGGACTGTTAGGTTTGCTTCAAGTTGCCAGTTTACTCAACAACACTCTGCACATATATATATATAAACGTAAAATATGTTAAGGTTAAGGTGCGCTTTACTGTCCCCATAGAGAAATTTGTCCTCTGCATTTGACCCATCCTTCAGTGCTGCTGGGGAATCCTGTCAGGAGTGGTGGGGCCCATCTCCAGATCTTGAGCTAGTCTTGGTCAGGGCTTCCTTAGCTGGAGGATTTGAGCTATTGTGCATGTTTTGGGTTGGGGGAAACCGGAGTGCCCCGAGGAAACCCCTCCAGACGCATTGAGAACATGCAAACTCCACACAGAAAGGCTTGGGAGCACTAGGAGGGACCTTCTAGTAGTGTCGATTCAGCCGCCGCGCCGGCAAGCTCATACAAGTCCATTTTGCAAAAGGTCTAAAACGAAATAAATAAATAAAAAGCTCTGTACCTGATTCTGGCTTAATATCTAAAAAAAAAAAAAACAGAACTAGTTCATTTTAAACGGGTGCAGTGGTTCAAAGTTATTCCTCACTTACCTTATGCGTTCTGAACATCCTAACTATTCACAGCGATGAGTTTAGAAGCGCTTTTCACAACGTTTAGACAGCTTACAATGACTTTTAGACTTTTTCACAACTTACAGAGCGGAGTTTTGCTGTCACGGTAAGGCTAACAACAACTAGCATGCTAACTGCACACTTCCTAATTACCAGACAACACACAGTGGACTTATTTTGACCTCAGTACCTGCTTCTACAATATACCTGTACCGCGGCAAGACACATTTTGCTCAAACACATGGAAAAAAATCGCGTACAGCCATAATTAAGAACATAATAAAGAAATGGAAAGAAAATATTGAATTAAACCAGAGGTAAAGTAAAAGTCCTGTTTGTGAGAGGAGAAAGTGTAGACCTGCTCTGAGCCGTTCACCTGTGATCTGACCTGCACCTCTGGACCACAGCGCTGTCACAACACTCCTTTATCTGCTAAGTGTGCGCTAGTGCAGACACGCGCTACGCTACGGCTAACATCCCAGCGCCCACCCCAGCTCTCGCGGCACACTACGGGGATATTATTCACTCCAGCGAATCCGGGACTGCAACCTCACCCGGGACAAGAGACGGGGTAGAGAAGGAGCTCGGTTGGATTGGACGATTTTTTTTTTTTGTCTCCCATTTACAACAGATTTATTTTTGGCCTTTGGTTCAGTAAAGTTGGCCAAGGCAGCATATCTCAACACAATTAGCATCATGAGAAACCTGCAAAGTTCCAGAACACTCTTTTCCAACCAAGGATCTATAACAAGAACTAGATAAGACCTTGGTCCTGGTGCAAGTTCAAATCGTAGATACTGCAGCTGCCTCGAGCTTGGGCCCAGAAAGAATTCTCACAGCGCAGTGCATTTTTTTGTGAATTCAAACTGCCCGTGTTCGACTGACAGGGCATCCACAGCTTTATCTTTATCTTATTTATAACATGTGAATTCAAACTGCCCGTGTTCGACTGACAGGGCATCCACAGCTTTATCTTTATCTTTATTTATACAGGGGAACCCAATGGGAGCACTCAGACTCTCTTTTTCATGGGCGCTCTGTTTAAAATACAATACAAACAGAAAAACAAACAAAAGAAACAAGTACACGAGTCCATATAAAACATCAAAACAGGAGCAGGTGTAAAAAAGTTCGTTGCCAGATTATTAAATTGCAACTGTGGCACCAACGTATCCAGTTTTGCGTTTCCTTGGAGTGTGTTCCATTTTTGTGACGCAAAACAGCTAAAAACCCCCTTAGCCTTATGCAGTCATGTGATCTGGTATTAAATGTTCCCGTATCAGTGATTTGTGTGTGACGGCTACTCTTTTCCTCCGGAGATCTCGGCAAGAAATAAATAAATAAGTCAAATAAACCTACAGCAAGTATTCAACAGGAATTCTAAAATAAATAAATTTAAAAAAATAAAAAAAATAATTATAATGTTTATGTGATAAGACCAAAAAGAAATACAAACAGGAAAAAAAACAAAAACATCAGGGCATTTAATCCCTCTAATGGAATTGGCCCGTACGCTGGTGAAAGTACGAGTAAACACAGAAAGAATGGAGCGGGAATGAGGACAACATGTGCTGAGAGAAGCGGCGGCCATTTTGAGCAAGAACAAAACCGGGTCAAAGTCCTTTCCGGCTCGCTTGTGTTTAGATTAACTCCAGTCGGTCCAGTTCAAGTGAAGAGTAACTTAAGGAGATACACCAGCGCTGTTCATGTGTTGTTACGGTTCAGGGCTGCTTATGTATAGCATTGCCAAAAGTGCTATTTGAATATGCATCAGAATGTAAATATTTAGTAGCTGTATGAAATCTGTGTAACAACGTTTGTTTTGGTTATTGTAGTGTCCAAGAGCTTCCAAAGACCAGACCGATCTTCGTTACATTTTTTTTAGGATTTGTTGTAAATATTTAACTTTAAAGGTCCAATATTACACAAAATGGACTCTTGTGAGCTTTAAGCCATGCTATAATGTTATAATGCCATACCCGGAGTTGTGTTTTGCTTCATTCGCACATGTTTGAGTAATCTTTTATTGTTATTTTATCCAACAGTTTTTAAATGATGAAAAATTAGGATAGTTGCCATAGCGATTAACAATTGAACAGTCCTATATTACGCAAAATTGATTCTTTTGAGCTTTAAGTCATGTTATAATGCTGTTACCTCCTCAAAAACATACCTGGAGTTGTGTTTTGTTTCATTCACACATGTTTGAGTAACCCTTTACTATTAGTCTGTCTACATCATCAAAGCTCAAAATGCTTCGTTCCACCTTGTGATATCATGTAGTGGTAGTTTTCAAGTTAACAGCTACCTTTTAGTTTTAGTTCAGTAGAAACTGACAATTCCAGGGCTGAAATCATCCAAATGACTCTTGTGATTGGGTATGGAAGTTAAAAACACAGTGGGGCACTTCCTGTATTACCACATGACATGACAAGGTGGAACAGAGTGTTTTCTGTTTGAGAAAAGAGCTCAGCTTAAATAAGCAGGGTTTGTGTGTTAAACATGTGAATGAAACAAAACACAACTCCAGGTCTGTTTGTGATGAGGAAACAACATTAGAACATAGATCAGAAAATAGCGTGATATGGGCCCTTTAATGAACAATATAAACTGCATGTAAATAAAACTGCGGACGCCAAAAACTACATAACATGATAATTATTACTAACAAGCATTAATTTCAGACAAATAAACTGCAATTTTGGTGTTTATATATATATTTGTTTGAGAGTTTGATGACCTGATCTGAGCCACTGCTTTAGACTACTGCACGAACTACTTTTAAGCACTAACAGCTCCAACAACTATAGCGTGTTTGTTTACCTCACCATAACGACCAGAAGCAGTCAAGGCTGAGCTACGGCTAGCGCGCTAACCTCCTAGCGAGAAGTTCCCAGGTATGACTCTCGGGTAGGTTGAGCTTTTTTGTGCATAGTTTGCGAGTTTTTTTTCTATGTTTGGGTGGGATTCCTCCAGGCACCAACTTCAAACATGGTCCGTAGGTCAAATCCTCCAGCTAAAGTAGTTCTAACCAAGACTAGCTCAAGATCTGGAGATGGGTCCTCAGGCGCTACACTACTACACACCCACTGCTTTGAAGAATGGGTCAAATGCGAAGTACAAAGTTTAGTACGGAGACAATAAAGCATATCTTAATCGTACGCTTTTTGGGGGGGAATTTCGAAATGAGAGTGTTGCTTTTAACATAGCTGTCCGTGAAAAATTAGCGGGACACATAAAGTATCACACAGCCACCTCCATCACGGGTGCCCATCCCACCCGTCGCCTCCCCTGCTCGCACCCTGCTATCAGCCACTGCCGACAGAAGAGTGGCTCTAAATGCAGCCTCCTCTTGAGTGATGCTACCTCGTCCGTCCGCACATATCCGTGGCTTCACCGAAACGCCTTCATCTCCTCTCACCCCGCGCCCCTGCGGGGTGCCATTAGCCGGGCAATCGGGACCCGCGGGGGCGGCCGGCGATCGGGTCCAGCGAGTGACGGGCTCCATCTCCTCCGTCCGTGTGGCAGATGTTATCAGAGGGAGGTTTAAGTGAGTGCCTTTTTAGTCCAGTGTCCCCTGTCAGAGCCGCAACACTGTCCAGATGCAGGCTGAGTGGGCCCGCGCCTGGCCCACGGACCCCGGGGCACGAACCAGGAGCCCTTCCCCTGTGGATTAAAAGGCTTGTTATCACTGGTTGGATTGGCTCTTGAGGCTGCTCCTTTAATCAGTGGAGAATGGTGCAGGTCCCGGGAGGAGGCTCTCAGGCGCTGCTCTGAGGGAGGTGACAGGTGCTATATTCTGCTGCTGCGGCTTCACTCTTTCCACTTAGAGACAGGTTATTAAAGACTTAAGATCTAACTGTGGTCACAAACGTCTCCCCCTTTGCACCACCAACACCTACATACTCACTATAGGCCTCTTCTACACCCACTGCTACATGAAACAGAGCAGGCAATTTTTAGAACGGTTTTCTATAGCAGGTTTAAACGATGCCAAATGGGTGCTACAACGTGACATCAACAGACTGTCAAGGTTTGCAACTTAAAGACAGTGCATGAAAATTTTGCTTTTAATCCCTTAAAGGTCCTATATTGCGCAAAATTGACTCTTGTGAGCTTTAAGTTCATGTTCTAATGCTGTTACTTCCTCAAACACATACGTGGAGCTGTGTTTTGTTTCGTTCACACATGTTTGAGTGACTCTTTATTATTAGTCTGTCTCTTTAGTTCAGTAGAGATCGGCAATTCCATGGCTGAAATTATCCAAATGAATCTAGTGAAGGTGTGTGGAGTTTAAAAACGCAGTGGAGCACTTTCTGTTTTACCACATGACATCCTAAGGTGGAACAGAGTGTTTTCTGTTTGAGAGAAGAACTGTGTGTGTGTTAAACGTGTGAATGAAACAAAACACAACTCGAGGTCTGTTTGTGATGAGGAAACAACATTATAACATAGAAAATAGAGAAAATAGGGTAATATGGTAATGTCATAGCGGCATTATATTGACTACACAAACACAACTTGCAAAAATGTTAGGATAAACCAAAACTACTTTTTTAATGTTTGAATACATCAACAAAATCAGTGGTATATTAATATGTTTACTTTATATAGGATTACAGCAATGTGTATCAAATATACTTTTAAAATTCTCGCATAAACTACATTCAAACATGCATAAAGTCAATTTTCTGATCGAGTATGAAATGAAACTTAAAGCAGACCTATTCTGCAAAATGGACTTTTCAGATCTTTTCCCCATGTTATAGTTGTTTCCTTCTCATTTACCCTCTGAAAGTTGCATTTGGAGCGATTTGTTCACGTTTGACTCATCTTGAATCGCTTATTTTCAAGACGCCATTTTGCCGATCAACCCCCGTTTTCACCACCACTGGTAGCGCCCACCTGTGACGCACTTACTTCGTTCTTCAATTTTATTTTCTTAATCGATGACACGCGTAGGGTTCGGCAGCGTAGGATTCGGCGGCGGCGCGTCATTCGCTAGTGTGATGTGCAGCTATCCACCGTAGGCGCCGACAGCTCCACGGCTCTTTGTTGTGATGACGTTTCCGGCGACGTCAGCTCCCGTCGGACACCACAGTTTTCTAACGAGGAAGTCAGCAGGCTTGTTTCTTTTATTAAGTCGTTTTAGATGAATATTGCGATTTAAAATGTCCAAATTATAACAAAATGATCCACGGTTGTCGTAGATTATAACTATAGAGCAGACACAAACACAATAGGTCTTCTTTAATATATGTCCACCAGGTCAAGCAGATGTTTCCACCCGGGAAAGTGGGTCAGATCTGTGGAGAGGTGACCCCGCTCACAGTAAGAATGCATGTTTTCCAATGTACTTTCTTTAGCAACAAAACAACCTATAACAGAATAAATGATAGGCAGGTGATAGCTTTAATGCCACACCACTGAACATTCCAGGCACAGTAATAATAACGTCATGGAGACAAGCAGGTGGCAGACTCCTCCCAGAAAAGTTACACAGTGTTAAAATAATATATCTGTAAGTAAAAGTAAGTAAAAGTCCACCATCTGAAAGTACAGCACATGGACTTGCCTCTGTTGTTCATTACAGAGACTGAATAACCGACGCTCCTCCGACTGTTCTAATGTGAGCAGTGCCATCACTCAGAGCTGTCAGCAGGCCACGCCGTTTAATACGGTCTCCGAGTCACCCCGGGGACCTGTTATTGTCCAAAGAATGCCATTACATACTTTCAAATAAAACATGAAAGCGGCTAACAAGTTTTAAAACGCTCTGCACACTCCCAGGACAGAGCAGGAATTCCAAACAGCCGGGATATGCTAACATCCAACAGTGGGCGAAAAGCTAATGGAACCACATGGATTAATATTACATACAGCAATACATATAAAACTACAAGGATTAAACGCTTTTAGGAAACTCTCCATATGTCGTAAGCGGTCTTTGATTCGGTTAAAAAGGTTCCCAGTTTGCTAATGTTCCAGGTCCCATATTACACGAAATTGACTCTTGTGAGCTTTAAGCCATGTTATAATGTTGTTACCTCCTCAAAAACATACCTGGAGTTGTGTTTTGTTTCATTCACACATGTTTGAGTAAAACCGTGCCTCCAGTTCTAATAATAAAAACCCATTTCCCAGAATATTCTTGAGGTCTCTTTTTCTGGTGTGGGGCCCAACACCCATTTGAGCTTTTTGCCTGTTGTGTTCCATAGTTTGGCATTATCTATTGGAAAAAAGTTGTTAGCAATGAAAACACATGTAATTGAATAAATGCAGGTAAAGTTATATAATGTGCCTTTAAGAACAGACCAGGGTAGTCACTGATAGAAAGGGTTTTATAGGAGCTGTGCACGATACTGTTTTGCCCCAGTACAAATATATTGTAACAGCAGCTCTTAGGGTCAAAATAAGACCGATATGTGCTGTATGCATCTATTTAGAAAGTCTTTTTTATCTTCCACAAACCAGGGAGAAAACGATTAGCATGCTAACTGTTGTTACCTTTACCGTGATGGCAAAATTCATTGTTGTGAATAATTAAGACGTTTCCGACCATCAATACATACATCAGTACATCAATACAAAGTGAATTAGAGCCAGAGTCGATTTAGCCGGAAACGCGCCCAGGCTTACTTCATATTTGGAACACGGTTAGCTATGTCCATACACATATGCAGTTTATGGTTTACAATATATCTAACTGTGGTATGATCATTAGTTAGACCATAGTTTATTAGCTTCGGACTTGCCTTTAAACTCTTAAGAATCCTTTGGAGAAGTCTATAGGAAACTATCGTGGGAATTCTGACTTCCGAGGACCAGAGGTGGGTGGGCACCGCGACCGATCCAAGTTGTCCTGCACCTGCACAAGCTAGCACTAAAATTTTCCCCACGCAGCCTGGCAAAGTTCCTCCCATATCCGCCAACATCTGCGGCAGGTATTTGAGAAAGTGTAACCCTTACAACCAACTCCCCACTGATGTCATATTCCACCCTAACTTTCCTCTGAAGTGCGGCCATATTTGGGACTTGGCACCGGGCTAGAGGTGGTTAGCATTAGCTCACCCCTCCACTCTGAGATCCAGGAAGGCCAGGTTTTTTGGGCTGTGGGAACCGGAGTGTTGCATGCTTCAAGCCCTGGAAAAGGAGCTCCAAGTTCCACCCTGCACCACATAATTAAACTAGGAGGGACGTTAGCACACATGAAAGAGACAACCTTTCCACCAGGCATCGGGGCAGCGCGTAATTGCTTTTGCTGGAATGGGACTCGCTTTAGGAGTGGTCAAGATCTTGGCAAGAGCCGGTGGCCAACAAAGTTCAGGCATTTAAATCTGGCATTATATTTTTGTCAGTTGGATTAAAGCTCCACTGCGTAACATTTCAGCCGATAAATACAACAAAAATAAAAACATTTACTTAAAGCGGCCGTATTACGCTATTTTCTGATCTATGTTATAATGTTGTTTCCTCATCACAAACAGACCTGGAGTTGTGTTTTGTTTCATTCACACAAGTTTAACACACAAATCCTGCATATTTAGGCTGAGTTCTTCTCTCAACAGGAAAACACTCTGTTCACTTAGTGAACACACAAATCCTGCATATTTAGGCTGAGTTCTTCTCTCAAACAGGAAACACTCTGTTCCACTTAGTGATGTCATGTGTTGTGATAATACAGGAAGTGCTCCACTATGTTTTTAAACTCTTTACACCTTCACTAGAATCATTTGGACAATTTCAACCCTGGAATTGCCAATCTCCAGTGAACAAAAGATAAAAGGTAGATGTTAACTTTAACTACTGCTTCATGACATCACAAGGTGGAACAGAGCATTTTGAGCTTTGGAGATGTAGACATCCCAATAATGCAGGATTATTCAAACGTGTGAATGTAAAAAACACAACTCCAGGTATGTTTTTCATGAGGTAACAACAATCAAACATGCCTTAAAGCTCACACAACTCAGTTTTGCGTAATATAGGACCCTTAATTATCGTTGTTTTTATTGCTCAAAAATAAAGAACTAAATACATCTCTATTAGAGCGGGATTGCCTCTCCGCAGACCTGACTTGTAACTGACCTGATGGTTAGTACGTCACCTGCTTGTCTCAACAGTGGTAAATGAAGGGCGTAGTGTGAAACATCAAAGTAAAAAAAAAAACACAAACAGCAACGTTACAAAGTGGAGCTGTATTAGAACTATTCGTCAAAAAAGCAGAAAGTGGAATTTTAATTTTATTTAATTTTATTTGGAAAACCCAGTACATTCTAGCTTGATTCTGAATATTCTTTTGGATGAACTTTTGGGTTGTGTGTTGAAAAGCTGCACAGGTTTTTGGCTCGGTCTGTCCCAGGCTATAATTATAGGCCATTTAACTCCACATTATGAGAGTGATTGCACATTTGATAAACATGGAGAGTTCTGGTGTTTACTTTCAGGGTCTGATTGGAGAGCAGCAGTGCAGGGGTGGCAATGCAAAAGCTCATAGTGAACTGCAGCTAGCTAGCACAGCGTCTCATTCAAAAGATTCCATTGCTATACTGAGAACTTTGAAGCTAGCAGTTAAAGCTGGGTACCTGACCTTTCTTCTTCTACGCTATTTTCTGATCTATGTTATAATGTTGTTTCCTCGTCACAGACATACTTGGAGTTGTGTTTTGTTTCATTCACGCACACAGACTCTGCATATTTAGGCTGAGTTCTTACACAGAAAACGTTCTGTTCCACCTAGTGATGTCATGCGGTAATACAGGAAGTGCTCCACTGTGTTTCTAAACTGATTGTCGTGTCGAAGTGAAGACCAGACTGATATCCCTCTGTATAAAACATAGAGATTCTGGACTCAACTTGAAAATCAAGTACCCCAGCTAATGTTTTTAGCCACATTTACACTGCTTCACACTACCGCAGCAGAAGGCAAATTCTTGTAGGAGCGACGCAAGTTGACTGCAGAAATCATCTAAAAGAGTCACACGGGGAGCACTTTCTGGAGTTTTTCCTAATGACATCACAAGGTAGAACAACACATTTTGAGCTTGGGGAGTGACCTTGCCTGGCAAATCCAGAATATCTCTCTGTATTTTTTATACAGATTGATATAAGTCTGGTCCTCACGCCTCTGTTGCGTCTCAAGTCCGGTCGAACGTGATCATCCAATCAGATTTGTTTTTTTCAGTGACACACGTGAAAGAAGGAGCTCAATGGTCACCTATGATTTACAAATAAAATCACATTTCTCTCACATCAGATTAACAGAGTTTAGTGCTTCGCTCATAGAGTCTGCAAAAATCCGCCATGTTTTTCAGCCCCCATGATATTTTTTCCCTGTGTCTTTTTCCGATATAGATGGACCATGTGTGTCCTCGATTGGCTAATCCACCTGTCAATCTGAAAACAAGGCAAGAGATGACCTAAATATGCAGGAAAAAACAAATTTCAGTTCATGCTTTCGATGTGGCCATATTATAGCAGTTTTAAATACTCAAAAAGCTGATTTATCACAACATAAGATAGGACCTTTAATCTTCTTCCCTTAACTCCTTGTGCTCATAAAATTCGCCCTTAAATGCCAAACTAAATATTTGTCTGTGCTCCTTAAAAGCTTTTCTAATTAACAGCGGACTGAGTCGTGTAGATGTGTAATGGAAGCGGATGTAACTCATAGAACATCCACTGGACTTAGTCATGGTACCTGTTATTCACATTCACTTCCTGGTAAAGGTTTGCTATGTTATGTTCAGATTAGCTAAACAAACATGGCAACAATCCAGGATTAAAATCTATATGACAGGGTTTCGTGTTTTTCTAATTATGACTTGGTTTGGCGGGATCATAGTTTTACCTCAGTTAAGTAAAATGGGTACATGGTCACATTTTTATATAGCGCTTTTCCACTTTCAAGACACCCAAAGCGCTTTGCATCAAGGAACCACTCACCCATTCACAAACCAGTGTACACAAACACTGGGGGCGATGTGGGTTAAGTGTCTTGCCCAAGGACACAGTGACTGCATTCACATTCTGTTAGAGCTAGAATCACACCGCCAACCTGTGGGCCAGTGGCTCTGACCGCTCTACCAACTGAGCTACTGTCGCCCAAGTGGCAGTTAGTACAAAAATACAGGAAGTAGTGGTGAGTTCTAAAACGCACTCTCATCAACAAGGAAAATTCCATCCAAAAGACAGTTTACGTGTAAGGAAGGCATTTTTCTGGCTATATAAAAATAAAGGTGTTGTTCTTTATCTTATGCCTTAGTCTAATCATAACTTCTGTGCCATTCAGATGATATTAGGCTAGAGATGGATCGATAGGGGGCGATATTTGCACTTTTTAGCATATCGCCGTTCATTCTCCAGCAGAGACTATATCGTCTGGTCCATCCAGCTGCCTAAATATGCATAAAGAATACAAATAAAGCTTTATTTGAACACTTTAGTCCAAAGAGGATGCTGCAAACACGTGACTACACTGCACTCTTGTCCAGTTTGTAGTAAAACAAGGTTCTGAATAAGTTTGGACTATATTCAAATTAGATCATTTGGGGGAAATTACAAAATATCAGCAGATCTAATCGGCTATTGGTTTCTCTGGATTCAAAAAAATTGATATCTGCATCGGCCATGAAAAAAACGGTTGACCCTTATTAGCCTTATGGTTGCCAGGTAACAGTTATGGAATTACTTCTATGTATATCACATCTGCTGCCCATGTCCAACCAGGAAGTAAAATGATAAACTTCACCAAAAAAAATATAGAGACTGTTAGTCAAAAAAAAGAAAGATCTTTTAGTGAAATTGGTAGTCTGACCTGTCATAAACATTACACCAGATTACATATCCAGATGACATTGACTAAATTCCATCGAACCACACAGAAGGAAACTCTCTTGTAACCACTGTGCTGGGTGGCTGGGTGATAGGAGCCAGATTTTCCAGTGACTAAGTCAATAAATAGATAAAAAAATGTTTTGGTGAACCAGGCTTAGTCAGAAGCATAAAAGGGGACGTTACAAGAAATCTCAGGGCAAAAGGGCAAAAACAGAACAATCGAACATGCGGGTTATTACTGAACATTGTCAGCTGTCTTGCAGTTTTGTTGGCAAGAGTAATTAACTTAGAAATCATTTTGTTGTTTATATTTTCAGAAGGTGTTTTAACCAAATGTCTGCTCACTCAATCTGCAAGAGTAAAATTTCGATTGGATTTATAGACACCCATAAAATTGGGCACTCACACATTACACTGCACTATTGCTGGGACCTGGTTTTGTGGTTAATATCTGTGTAATTATTGGGCCAGTTTACACAACTAAAACTAGCAAGCTCATAGAGTTATGTTCACGGGTTTAAGTTAAGGACTTTTTCCCATTTAAAAGATAGAATATTTAGATGTAAATAGTTAATCGCTATGGCAACGGTCGTAATTTTTCATCATTCTGAGAGCCGTGAATAGGTGCCTGTCCTCCATCATCATCAGATTCTACAATGTGAACGCAACATCTTGGCTTGCACTGTGTACTATCACACGCACACAATCCATACACAGGCAAGGCGGCTGAAGTGCCTTGCCCAAAAACCAACCAACAACATGTGTAAGTGTCAGAACTGGCATAGAACCACCAACTATCCCGTTACAGTCCAGAAACAGGACCTCACTATCTTTGGTCAAATTTGATATACTGTACAACACCAGTTTTGCCAACTGTTAGTGCAGCGACTAGCAAGTTTATGTGAGTTTTCACCAGGATGCCCTCCCTTAAGCAACTTTCCCTCTTAATCCGTGGTTAAGATTCCTATTAATTTCATCAACATTCCCAACTTCACATAGCCGGCATTTGCCTGCCCAGTATAGCTACATAGTTTTGGTGACTCCTTTTATTTTCCCAAGATACCAGACGAGAAAACCTATTTGAACTTGTTGACAAAAAGACACCAAACATTTACAGAGGCCACTGCACCCATCTTGGCCCGGCGAAGTGGTGGATGACATCACAGGAAAAAGCGGTAATTCCGTGTTTACTCCGGCTATTTCAGGTCCACTACATTTCGGAGGTTTTAAGAACACTTGTGAAGACGGGCCTCACCTCTTGTTAGTATTGCTAGCATGTGTGGAAAACCAAACAGTGGCGGGTGGTCAGCTTTCATCCAGGAATGACGGGAATGGTGCTGTAGCGCGGGCCGGCCGGTGACATCAGCGCTTTTGTGTAGCGTCCACTTGCGAGGACGGACACGGAACATCTGGATCCTACGAGCAAGGCTGCATGGGGAGAGAGGTCAGGAGAGATGGGGGATTTGTGTGGAAAAACACTTTCAGCTATTTATCTACCATTTTTAGATTGTGTTGATTATTGTAGACCCTTCTGAGAGCATTTGGATAGTCTTAACAAGGAATAACACCACACTTGGCAATGTGGGTCAGAAATAGTATAACAAATCATGGAATGTCTATGCTCAGCCAAGACCTAAAACGTTATTTTGTCAGTGTTAACTAACTCACTTTTCATTTTGGTAGATTTTTCACCTGATGCCCTTCCTGTAGCAGTTAGTTACACATTAATTATATGATACACTTATATATTGTCCCCATGAAAGGAGTTGTCTTTGCATTTGACCCATCCTTCAGTGCCTCAACTTCCAGACCTTCAGCTAGTCTTGGTCAGGACTAACTTACAGTTGGAGGATTTTACATATTTTTCATGTTTTGGGTTGATGGTTGAAACCAGAGTGCCCAGAGGAAACCCGCCCAGACACAGGGAGAACATGCAAACTCTGCACAGAAAGGTCCCATGTAGCCAAGGGTCAAACTTGGGACCTTGAGTACACAGCTGTGTGGTGAGAGTGCCACCCACTCAACCACTATGGCACCCAAGGGGGGGCTTGCTATGACTAGAGAAGACAATGAAGAGAAGTATCTTGCCCAGGGGTGCAACAACAACATGCCCCTAAATACTCTGACTTCTTGAAGAAATATTAGCACCATGTCAAACATATAATACATGATATAATTTAGTGTATAAGATTTTTCTTTCCATAGGTTTTTGGCACATAACTTTATGGATGTCTTTTTGAGGACTTTTGATACATCTTTTGTTAATTGCTATAGCAACTGTTGTTATTTGTATGGGAAGTCTGTAGGGTTTAGTGAGCAGGACAACCATGGACACAATTCACATGTGCTTTCCAATTAGATTGCAGGGCGTGTTTCCATCAAGTTCAAACCTTATTTTATCGCTGCCAACAATCTCCTCCAACGCCTAAAGTTTATGTTTCAAACTATGTTCAAAATATCTTGTTTGTTTTGCATATCTTGTCTCCAGGCACCTGTGAGGCATTATCAGAACTGGCATGTGAAACGAAAACACTGATTTTTGATGACAGGCCTCCATTTTCCATTTTAAAATATTCTTACTAGCTCCATGTACACAGGCGGGTAGCACACAGTTACATTCACTTTAAAGAAATTGTACTTTTCTAGCGACATACTTTTACTCCTACTTGAGTCATATTTTTATTGAAGTTACAGTAAAAGTTGTGGTTACTTTTCCCACTGTGAGTAAGTCTGCAAATGACAAAAGCTTTATGTTGACAATATGAAGTGATTTGAACATTTGTGTTTCTTGCAGTTACTCGAGTAGACGTTTTCCCAAATACTTGTTTACTCTTATTTGAATTCTTTCTTGGACCACTTCGACTTGGGAAATATTTTGAAATACCATTACTCTTACTTAAGTAAGTCACTTTGGCTACTCTACCCAGCTCCGTCCATGTATATAAATGCATCTTTCACAGTAACTTACCGTAAATCTGCATCCTCATTTGAGCCCATGCTGTTTTGCTAGTCTACATTTTAATACGCCACAGACGCACAACCTTGCCACTACCGCCCGGCTGCCCACACTCTATTTCGGTCCGGGCCAAAGTGTTCCAAGGACCGCAGACTTCCACAAAGAGAGCAGCACTGTGTCGAAGCCTTCTCCCAGGCAAAGCTCCTATCCCGGGGGAGAGCAGCGGGAGCGAGAGGGGTGGTGGGTGTATGGTTATCTTGCAGCTGGTTCGCTAAAGGACGCCGAGGTCTCCCCAGCATAAATTTGGCTGATATCACCTCCATCAGTGGGCCATAAAGCTGATTTATTATAAATACAGCTCTCATGTGTTTACTGCGCACATTCTTTGGGCCCGGCCACATCTTTCAAAGTGAGCACTTGCAGGTGCTCTGGCTCGGGCGGCCTGGTGGGGCAGGCTGGAGGAGAGGGGAGGAGGAAGGGAGGTACACGGAAGACTTTAAAAGAAGAAAGAAGGACCACGCAGCTGTTGTGTTTTCAGGTGGGGTTGGGGCGCTGTGACCCGCAGAGTTTGAAGGTGCATTAGTTCTTCTCAAACTGAGGAACATGTACCACTGGTATTAGGCTCATTCTGTGGATTCCTCTGCAGGCCAAGTGTTTGCTTATTTGATACTTTGCAGCCAATGTCACCAACGTTTCCTGGGGGTGTGATGCTAACTGAAGATACTGCTCTGCCTGAAGCTCTGTCAAGTCAGACTTTAATCTGAGCTTTGTTTAACACAATCTGACCAGAAAGAACTGACTTAACTGGACCAGGTGAGCTGATTTGTGCTGTTAAACAAGTCCCTCTCACATAACATTACACTCACAAGCCAGCTAGCATTAGCCAACAGTTTTTTTCAGTTAGTCACTTTCACCTTTCTGTTGAAAATCAAACTCCTAAACGGGACCATGAGTCCAAATCCATCCAAATCCATTTTGTATTTTTTCTTGAGTTTCAGACAATTTTAAAACTTTTTTGTCAGTGTTTGCTAATGTGTGCTTGCAGTCACCATGGTAACTGCTGAACATTCCGCCGTAGACATACACGTAGAACCCCCCAGCGTGATGTCACTGCAAAGTATCAATAGAATTAACGTTCTAGAATTTGATGATGTCATAAGCTCAGATAGTGGGAAAGTGCCTTTTTGAATGAAATCCAAAATAGAAATCCAAACCTTTGAAACTTATCATTACTTGTTTGGGATTGGCTCCACAAACTTGTACTAATTATCTCATGATTTAAAGTCCTTTCAACTGACAGCAATCACGCCTTGACAGTTGGAAGGTGGCACCACTTCGTGAGGCTACTGTGGAAAAAATGCTTTCACTTTTGGTTTACTTATGCTAGCGGAGAAGACATTTGTGCCAGTTTTTGTTCCATGTGGATATGCCCAGTAATTACAGAGGTATTAACCAGTAACCAGGTCAACAAATCTGCAATCTGACAGTTAAACAGCAAATTCTATCACAGAATTCTGACCTATCTCCAGCTCAGTTTAAACTATAGAGAATCTAGAATGTTGTGATGTTACGTGAATGCAGCCTATTTAGTACATTTTGGGTTAGTCCTTGTTTGGAACTATAATGCAGTTCTGATGTAGTCCCATTATAAGCCAGTTTTAGCCATAGGTTAAAGACCAATGTTTTAGACTAGATGCAAACTCCACACGGAAAGTAACTGCTAAAGTAGACCCTGGGTTCGACTTCTGGGTGTCGTGCAGCATTTCTGAGGGAAGTCTGTGTATGCGTAGATTTACTCCTGGTAATGCAGTTTTCAGTATATAATAATGAAGGGTTTTGAAGGAATTATTGCTTTGGTAACTATCATAAGCATGTCTGTGTAATCCCTCAGTCGTCCAGGTATGAGCTGTAGCAAAAGAAAAACTTAATTCTGTCAACTCAACAAAAAGAGTGAAGACGTTTCGCTGCTCATCCAAGAGGCTTCTTCAGTTCTGGTCAGATTGCTGTGGGACACTGCCTGAAACTAACAGACCTAAGCATAGTTCAATAGACTTAGCAAACAAACAGAAATTGTAAACAAATAGGTGTAAAACCCTTTGTTATTGTGTTAGTTTCAGTGTAGTTAGCGCCTCCCTTCATCCACCAGTAATCTGACCAGAACTGAAAAAGCAGCTTAGATGAGCAGGGAAATATCTTCACTCTAAAACTTTTGTCCAGTTGACAGAATTGAGTTTTTCTTTTGCTATCATAAGCACATTGTTATTCTATCTTGTGTAAGCTTTTTAAATTTTGTGCAGAACCCAAACTGAGACAAATGCACCAGAAATGCACTAACAGTCTTTATAACTCTTGCCCAAACTTCAACGGTGGAGCAAGGGTCTTGGTAAGGACTTGGTAAGTACAGTATAATTCTGTGCATGATTTCAACACCTTTATACTCAATCAAACCGCAAATGTATTTCTAAGAAGCCCTGCTGTCTGTTTCCTCTTCTGAGCGTAGGCTGGTTTAATCCTGTTTATGAAATATGCGAAAATCACCACTTCTCATGTTACCATTCACGTAGTACCAGTTTAATTTGGCCACTGTATTGTTTTGTTTCAAAGCTGGATTGAAGTAGATAGCATCTCAAGTTAACAAAATGGAGTCCAGATGAATGAAAGGGCACACGGCTGCAGTTCTGCTTGTTGTGGTAAAGTCCTCAAACATTTCCATGCATGGTTTGGTTTGTCGTATTGACTTGACAGGTCGTTCGGTGCAGATCTGTAGAGGTAGAAAGCTGTGGGGAATGTGCAACCTCTTAAAACGTTCATGACGGTGCCATTTTGGAGCTTTTTAGCATAAGCATGGTGTAACAGGCCATAGTATACCCCCTGTCTGGGCTATTCCTGGGGTTTCAGAACATAAGGTTCACTACGTGTTACTCCTGAGCCTCCATGTTTGTTTTCTGATGGTTCTAAGGCTGTAGTCTTGGTTGACTAAAGAGTCCTGCAGATCAATTAGTAGACTAAAAGGGGGCGTGGCAAAAGCTCTCAAAACTGTTACCTATCTCTATGCATCTGACCCAAACTACACTCACAAGACTACACCTGCACGGGATTTCATGCAAAAACAACTATTTGTGCAGAAAAAGTACTAGGAAACAATTAATTTACTCGTGACTCATGAGTTTAATCTGGCTCCTAACATATGAATACCAAAAAATACAAAATCTCCAGCTAACTCTCTCACTCATTCACCAACTTCTCCTTTCTGCTGATGTCTATATAAATCCTTACAATCTAAATAAAATGATTAGTCAACTAAAACAAACACAAATTGTCTAAAACACCTTCGACCAATAAATGGTTTCAACGACTAAAAGCCTACAGCCCTAATTGGTTGATCTATCTGTCAATCAAAATCCGCCAATCAAAACTCTTATTAGCCCATTGATGATTAGCCTTCATTGCACCTTTAGACCCTTAAACAAAAAACAAAATGAAAAGGTGAGGTAATGCTGTCACAATACTAATATTTCAAACTCGATTTCAATACTAAGGATTAGACTCGATACTCAATACCGATTCTGATACCGTGATGATAATAAAAACACTCAACATTTTCAACATTTAATCGTAGTACTTTCTTTAAAATTACCATATCAGCGTAATTCCTCAGTGGTCCAGGTAGGTTCCATAGTGGTCCATGGGCGTGTACTAGTCTATGTGTCTTATACTTGTTCTGATACAGCTCAAGATCATTCTAAAGCTATTCAGGAAAGGTTCATTTCTGTCCTGTGAATGTGACTTTTTTAATATCGATACCTGCTCAAATGAGCATCTAGTTTCTACGCTAGTTTTTGTATCGATTAGCTTCTGATTTTTGATACTTTTGACAACCCTAAGGTGAGATCATGTTATATATTTCGGACCAAAACCCTAAAACCCAGATGAACAAAAAGCCTTTTGAATCCTCTTCGCTCGTGTCCCAGTAACCCGCTGTTCAGCTGCTTCAAACACATGAACTATTGCCCTCAGTACACTCACATGTTCCCTTTACAAGCTTTCTGAAGGTAGGGAAAATATGGAAGACGGATAGTAGCGGATTGCTCTCTCTCCCTGCGCACGGACCAGATGGGCTCGGAGCGTTTACTGGGACATTACGACCAAATGTTTCACTTTGATGGAAGCCTTTTAGTGGAGCTGTCAGCCTCGCATGTGCTCACCTCGGGCCTCCAACCATCCATCTTGATGCGTTCTCTTTTATTTGCTAAACACTTCACGTTCGGGGGGGAAAGTACGCGGTAACTCGAGCCGGCCGCGGTCTGGACAAGCACCTGCTCCGACCACGGAAAAGTTATTTATTTGCAGAAGGCCCTCGGAGCAGCACGTAAACAAATAGCCGCAACGTTCCCAACAGCGCACCGCGGATCTGGCTTGTGTTATGGCCGGAATTTTTTCAAGGGGTGGAAAAAATTCAACCCGATGTAACATGCATTTATCCGCCGATTTTTTTTGTCTAGCGACCGCAACCTCTGAAAATCAAATAAACCAGGGAGCGCTATTCTTTTTTCCTTCCATAAAAGTGCATGAGGAGGAATGCTGCTAATCCGTGTCTCATTACCGCACATGTTGTTCCGATTACGTCTAACCATCCTCGGATCTTGTCAAGGCAGATGACATGTTACTTCATGATCCTACGTAGGTTCAGTGTTGTAGTGGTCAGTACATGCTCTAAAATTTGGAAAGTTGGGGTAATATAAAGTAGACTGGAGAAAAAATTGATAATTGATGGTAAACATTTAAATGCATGTGAACCAGATACCATTTTAAAGATGAACAATATACCTTTTCTGGTGAAGGATCTGCCACCTCCTTGTCTCCATGGAGATGTTATTGCTTTGTTAGTAATGTTCCAAGATATGGCATTAAGCGTATCTATCTCCATGGAGACAAATACCTGAGTTCAAATCTGTGGAGAGGCGACCCCGCTCGCAGTGACAATGCATTTTCAAGGTAATTTTTTAGCAGTAAAAACACCTGCAATTGAAAAATGCAAGATGGGTAAGTTTGATGAAGTTTTTCTGGTAAAGCAATAGCATCTCCATGGAAACAAGCAGGTGACAGACTTTGCAAGATATTATTCTAATAACTTCCATATTCAATCGTAATTAGTTACTTGAGCTCATAGACTGTATGTATAAATGGACATAGCTAACCTGCTAGCTGCCGTGTTCCAAATGGGAAATGATCATGGGCGCGATTCCAGCTCCATCGGCATTTTACATTGAAAACATGTCACCCCTCTCTTTGTAACTGCTGCAGTGAGCCTCATCATTTTGGTCTTAAAATGTTCGTATTAACCCACTCTACATGATCCTGGTATTTTTATTCCGCTATTTTGTCTGTAAATCAATAAATGCACATTGATAAACAAATCAGGCGGCTTCTTTCCCCAAGGCTGCTCCCGCTAGCGTTAGCAACAGGCTTGATTGACAGTGTTGCTAAGCGCCCGCTCCGTGCTAAACTAGCTCTGCGGGCGGGAAAGGGCGTTTGGGACTGTTTTGTAGTTTTGTGGAATAAGTACATGTCAGTACTGCAAGCACAAAAACGTTTTTAATTTAAAACTGAAAATTTTATGTCAGTTTGACGAAATCGTGCAGATTTGATTGTCAGTGGAAACGAGCTTGTTTTGTGTAATCCGTCTGTCATGTTTAACAACCTGTCAAGAAGATTTAAACTGACGACTTTATTCCCCGAATCCGTGAGGCTTTGCACAATGAGAATTCACGAGTCCCTTGGATACAACCATAATTTATCAATCTCTCAATAACACGCTACGCACAAACTTCGACGAGGTGGCTGAAGTGTCTTGCGTAAGGATGCAACGCCGGTACGCATTAGTTCGAGCTGACCTACCTACAGGGCCATCAGTAATCTTGTCTCATACATACATGAGGCTTTGCACAATGACAATTCACGAGTCCCTTGGATACAACCGTAACTTATCCATCTCTCAATAACACGCCGCATACGCACTTCGACGAGGCGGCTGAAGTGTCTTGCGTAAGGCTACAACGCGAGTACGCATTAGCTGGGGCTGACCTACCTACGGGGCTGTGCATACATTAACCTCAGTGACCTCGAGTCTGCAGCCTACTTGTGGTTGTGCCGGAGGAGTTGTTCCAGGCCTGGTTCCTGTTCCTGGCTGGACCCCTCATTTTCTCCTCTCTCACATCAGGAGCTGTTTACAGGGCTTTGGATGAATCCGGAGCACTGGGATATCAGCCTGAGGGACGAGGTAAAAACAATGGTAACAGCATGTAGAGCGTGGTATCAGTAACAGAACGCTACCACTGAACGCTACCACTGCTGTGATGTGCATTATAATGATGTTTTAAATATATGCTAAATGACAATATTACGTTGCCTTGCTGCTTTTTTGTGTCTGAAAAAATGTGAAAAACAGGACTAGTTCATTTTAAATTGTTTGCAGTGGTCCAAAGCTTTTTCTTAGCATCCTAACTATTCACCACACTGAGTTTATAAGTGCGTTTCACAACTTTCAGAGACCAGAGCGAACGAATTTTGACGTCACGGTTACAACAACATTTAGTCTACTTTCTCTTTCACAAACGCTTTATAATTAGATGCAGACAGCACACAGCGGACTCATTTTGATGCTAAGGCCTGCTTTTACAATCTGTAGGGGGACAAAACTTTATTTTAATTAAAAACTACATTTTAAAAATCGCCTTTAAAGGAAACTTGCACCGTATTTAATATATCTGCACTTTTTGTGTTTAACTTACCGTATTTTCCGGTACGTTTTTTCATAGTTTGGCCGGGGGTGCGACTTATACTCAGATGCAATTTATATGTGAAATATATGTTTTTTTCTTCATTATTATGTATTTTTTGGCTGTTGCGGCTTATACTCCGGTGCGACTTATACTCCAGAAAATACGGTAATTGTCAATTTGTGCCATTCTTGAACGTCAACCAACCAAGTCATAATCACAATAATCCAAAAAACTATAAGATTTTGTTTACTTATGTAAATATGTGTTTATTTGTTTGTTTACTGTCAATATTCCTCTTACGCCTTGCCATTCCAGGTAGCCTACATCAATTTAGATGCACATGTCTTTTCGGCTTGTGCTGCCAAGTTACAATTAGCGGTGAAGCGGTTAGCAATCTTGTCTCACTACTAGCCTATTTGGTAGAAAATAAATGTTCACAAATACAGCACAGTTTGGGTGGCAGTGTCACGGTGGTTAGAGCGTTTGCCCACTAGCCCAAAAATTGACGGATCCTGCTGTTGTGTCCTTGGGCAACACACTTCACCCATTTATGTACGAATGTGGTTTGTGGTTGGTGGTGTTCGGAAGGGCACCTGGTGCATTTAGTATGAACTCAGTGAATAATGATTGTCAAGTTTGTAAAGGATAAAACAAAAGTAAGGCATTCTTATTATTATACTAGGATGACCAGATTTTTAAAAAAATCAAAAACTGGGACACATCAGGGTTGGGATGGTTGGTATAAATAAAATTGGTTTGGTTTAGACCTGGTTTAGACCTGGTTTAGATCAGATTGGTCAAAAATAGGGCATATAGACATTTCTTGAATAAAACAGGCAAATCGATGGTTTTGGATAAATCTGCCGGGACAGGGGACACAGGGGACACAGGGGTCAAAACTGGGACTATCCCAGGCAAATAGGAACGTCTGGTCACCCTATACTATACACAACTCTTTGAGATTTTCAAGAAACAGCAGTTACCCCAATCTTCCGTTACTAATGGCTACATCAACAAAAACTCCTGCTTAAACTCCCAGGTGGGGGTCCAACTGAAGTGGCCCCAGAGTTCGCGTCCCGGGCCCCCATCACTGTCACGAACAGAGACCCTCAACTTTTCCTGCTTACTTTATCCCTCTGAGCGGCCATGTTGTTTCTGCGGAGTGGTGCGGGTACAGCACAATTAGCCAGTGTGTGAACAAGCCCTTGTTTATTGACTTTCGGGGGGAAACTTTATTAACCTGCCTAACGTTGAATGGAAGACACCTGCTGCTGGCACTTTGGTTAGCGGAGCCTGCTGTTCCATTGTCCCCGCTCCCCATCACGCCACAATTGAGTGCTACAACGTTTACAATAAGATTTGGCCTTTGTTGGCTAGCATCGCTAAGCTAACAGACCTTTTCCCCTCACTTGTCAGCAATCAAATGACCCACCAGCTCCGGTTGTGTTCCCATTGTGCGCGCGTTAAAACGGGCGCGGGCTATGATTGACTTTTCTGTGGAGGTTGCCATTGGTGAAGTGGGTGGCTGGGGAAGAATTAGCATGCTAGCACAAAACCGCCAGATGGGAGGCAGCGGGGCATTGTTATCTTGAAGTGGACACTGTAGATAAGATTTCACACTGACAAAAGGGAATTAAGGCGGATGCATTTTTGCCACTAGAGGTCGTTAAGTTAATATTTGGGTATTGTCACGGTGCCACTTGAACCTAATCCAATAATGAGGATTTTGGCTTGATGGTGGGAGATAATGTTAATTATTTAATCTGGTTTCTCAAAGGAACTCTAAAGTCAAATGGGAAGCTATCTCTTCAGTAAAGGATAATGAAATAAACATTTAAACATGCACTGGATTTTGTGAGTAGGTTGCTAATTTACAGGCCTAACTGTAACCTGTACCTTCAAAAGTATGTGATTTTTTCGCACAAAATGCATCTTGCCCTAGTACATATATTGTATAAGCAGCTTTTGGTGTGAAAATAAGTCCACCGTGTACTGTTTGCATCTAATAATAAAGTGTTATAATAAAACGTTAGCCTGCTAGTTGCTGTTAGCATTAGGGGTGTCGGATGGTAAAGGGTACTGTTTACCCAGAGATCAGTGCAGGGAGGGGCCCCTCACAAAGTCTGTAATATGCATTTTTCATAAGACAATATGTAGTGCAGGCCCCCCGAGATGATTTTTACCTAGGGACCAGAATTTGGAGCTACGCCCCTGGTTACAGTGATGGCAAAACTCCAGTCTGGTTTCTTAAAGTTGTGAAAAGCGTTTATAAACATATTGCTGTGAATAATTAGGATGCTCGGAATGCATAAGGTAAGTGAGGAATAACTTTGGATTTCTGCAACATGCTAGTTGTGTTTTTCACGTTTTGAAGACAGTAAGATCAATCCTTGCAATAGGACCACTGCAAACCATTAAAATGATCTAAAAATCAGGTACAGTGACTTTACAGGACCTGTACCCAAATTTTTTTATGTATTTGAGCAAAATATGTCTTGTTCCAGTACATATTGTATTAAGCGGCTCTTGAGTTAAAAAGGGGGGTTAAAGGGTACGGTTTACCCAGGGCCCAGTGCAGAGAGGGGGCCCCTCACAAAGTCAGCAAAGCATTTTTCATTAGACAACATGTAGTGTGGGCCCTCCATGATTATTTGAACCTAGAGCCTAGAATTTGGTGCGACACCCCTGGGTAAGTTCACTGGAAACCGTTTAAAATGAACTAGTTCTGTTTTTCACATTTTAAGCACAGTAAAAATCAGGTACAAAAAACATTACAGATTAAATATAGTTACTTCTTTATGTTTATGATGCTACTACCAATTCTACAATTTTTACTACGATTTTTTATTTTTTATTTTTGGCTTGTTTTTAGACAACAGGGGCAAAAATTTGACTACAGGTTACCACCATAGTCTTGTAATGGGAAACACTGCTCATGTATTTTAGCCTTATCTGAGTGTGGTGGTTGCAGGAAGCCCCTCCCTTCCCTGCCGGTCCAGGAGCAGATGAGAGGATGGATGGATGGATGGATGGTCCAGTGAGTGCTACTTCCTCTAAAGTGCCTGGTGTCAATGGTGACTTTCAGCAGAGCAGATAAGTCCCGTCCTCTGGTTTATATCGAGAGCGAGGGGCTGGGGAGGGGGCTCTGATACCAGCCATTACCCAGACAGCACCCAGGCGAGACGGGATGGGTGCCACGGAGCAGGTCTGTGAGGGAAATCTAGGGATATTACATACACTGTTTCTCTTAGTAAATATATTCTACAAAAAAGGCAAAGTGATTTAAAGGTCCTGTACCCAAAATGTGTCTTGCTCCAGTACTGATATTGAATAAGCAGCTCTTGAGGTCAAAATAAGTCTGATGTGTACTGTCTATATCTGTAGAAAGCATTTTATTGTCAGATAATCAGGAAGTGTGCGTTAGCATTTTAGTTGTTAGCTTTACCGTCACAGCAAAACTCCACTCTGTCGTGAAAAGCGCTTATAAAGTCCATAATTAGGATGTTGCAAATGCATAAGGTAAGTGAGGAATAACTTTGCAAACCATTTAAAATGAACTAGTTCTGTTTTTCACGTTTTTTTAAGACAGTAAAATCAGGTACAGCGCCCTTATTGTCAAATGATTTATTAAAGTTTCTTAAGTAACTTTTTAGCTATAAATTAGATACATTTTTTCCATTTTGGTTGTTTTTATTGCACTCTTATTTGACCTGGAGAAGGACCTACTCCTGCTTGTTTCCATGGAAATGTTGTTCCTTTGGCTATGAGCTTCCACAGTATGGAGTAAAACATATCTATCTCCATGGAGAATGTTCCAAAGTATGGTTTTAAAGTGGACCTATTATGCAAAATGTTAACTATGTTATAGTTGTTTCCTCTCAACATTTACTCACCCAAAGTTGCCTATTTTCAAGATGCCGATAAGCTCCGTTTTCACCTCTACCGACATACACCCACTGCTCTGTACTTACTTTGTTCTCCAATTAAATTCTCTTAATCGGTCATACATGTAGGATTCGGCAGCGTCGCGTCATTTGGTAACGTTACATTTTTAGTTCCAACATGACACAAGCGTAACTATGATAAATCCAGTTCAAAATGGCTGAACAACAGTAACAGTGCATCCAGAACTGGCAAAATCCATCAGTGTGTCCTCTAGATTTGACAGTTAAATGAGCTCCAAACAAGTGCGTTTTTGGTCTATTTACACAAGATATTTATTTGTCCTAAATCAGGAAATTGGGAAACCAGAAACCTTGCACAGTTTACAACCAAACATACACAAATATACAAGCTGCACACATCAACTTTTCACCTTTCTGAGACCAGCACATACACAGCGCACTCTACATGAAATATGATCATCGCAACACAAATAATGCAAGTCCCTCTGTCCTCCCTGCTCCCATTTGAATCCTTATGGGCTTTCTCCAGACCTGGAATTGTTGCACATTTGAGTCACTTTGCAGTCAGAGGAGGTATCTCTTCCGGGCATAATTCGAACCCTCCTTACCGTTAGCTGTACGATTCTGGCCAGTGTTCAGCCCACAAGCCCACGTCACCCACGCTCCCACGCGACAATTCGATGTGCATTAGTTTCATAAGCTGGACAACTGCCGACTGTGTTGCGATAGCGCCTTGAAGGGGGAGTGACTTAGCGCGGAGAGCAAAGGGAGGGGAGACTCGGACGGTGAAAAACAAAACTGGAACAGATTAAACATGTTGATATGTTGTTTTCAGCGAATATAGCATTTTCAAAACAATAAAAGGTAACACGGTGATGTGAATATGTTACGTGTTAGCAGTTAATAGCCCATAGAAGGAAAAAAAACAAAACTCTTTAACAAAAACTCAAAACTCTATTCCATCCAACAGGAATTCTGGGCTCCATGAAAAATACATTTCACTGGGCGTCAACAATGTTGTTTTAGTTTGAACTCTTAGCCCCGCCCACTTAAGCCCTTCTGCCGCTGTGTTACCGCACCGTGTCACAGAAACGACTGTCCGGGACAGTGTCATGGAGTCGTTTCCTTATTGTTCTCAAATCTCTGCCACTATTTGCTTTTTTGTCGCTCTTGAAATTGCACCGTGACAGAGAATCAAGCGTGTGGGATAGTGTCTTATTCTTAGTAACAGTGAGCCTGATTGGACAAAAACATCAACTAATTCTGTATTAGTTATTACAGGAGAAAATGCTATGGAAAATGAATAGATTACATTTTACATTCTCATTTTTTTCTTATTTAGCTGCTTTTATGTACAATTCATGATGTAAAGAGCCTTTATCTCGACAAGAATAAGTTAAAATCAGAGAGATTTCCACGGTTAACCAGGAGAGTAACAGCTCCAAGTCGGGTTGTGTGAATGTAAACAAGTCAAAGCATGACGTAAGCGCATGTTTTGGTCGGGGTTACACTCTACTGTAGCCTGCACCCCTGACGAGCCCTGATGTGCGAGGGGTCAGAGCATACTTCCATTTACTTCCATGTCCCCATCATCGCCACCACTGAAAGAATGGCTCAGGATCGGTTTTGACACTTTACACATCTAACTAGCTGCTAATCTGCGTACAGTGGTTAATTTGGTGTTAATTAATATTTCCTAATCGAATCATTGCACATGAGGAAGATGTTAGGAATTTTTACACATGAATTATAATGGTGATAAGGATGTTGTTAAGGCCTGGTACCACAAGTATATATTTTTTGACCTATTAATGCTTATCCATGTACAAAAATGTTTAAACTCTCGACGTAAACATTATCGCAGAGCGGTCAGATCCACTGACTCACAGGTTGGCGGTGCGATTCCAGCTCCCAAGGCCGAATGCTGTCGTTGCGTCGTTGGGCAAAACACTTAACCCACCTCGCCCCCAGTGTCTGCGTACACTTGTGTATGAGTGTGTGCGAATGGGTGAGTGGTTCTCTGACGTAAAGCGCTTTGAGGGACTTGAAAGTGGAAAAGTATATATATGTATAAAAATATATAATTGGAAAGTGTTAGTAAATGTCTAATTACCAGCAGACTAAGGTTATGCACACATTAATAAGGGCTGAATCAATCCTAATTAACATCAAATTAACCACTTATAAATATGAAAAATAGCAGCTACTTAAATTTCAGTATGTGTACCCTTAAGTAAAGTGTTACCTCTTTTACATATAAGCGAAACGAAAGCGAAAGATCTGTCATATTTAGTTACCAAGGACGATATGTGGCATTAGACAATTTAAAGAGCATGGTAAACATATTGAAACTTACTGGTGTAGCAAGTAAGCACTCCATAGAAGCGCAGTTGCTAGCACTCACCTCACAACGAGAAGGTCCCACGTTGGATCCTCGGGCCTGGTAGAGCGTGTCTGTGTGGAGTTTGCATGTTCATGTTGTGTTTAGGTTCTCTGGTTTCCGTCTAAGACATGCGCAACAGGCTAATCCTTCAGCTAGGTACTCCTGATAACAAAGAACTTAGTGTAAGATCTGAAGATGGGTCCCCGGTGCTACACTCTGGTATAGCCACTAATCCTGTGGTATTGAAGGACGGGTCAACTGGCAACCTCACTGTTAGCGTCACTACTGCACTTCCTGTCCAATTGTCCATTTCATTGTCCAATTGCTGTGAGGTTTTTGCAGAAACGCGCTAAAATGAATATATTTAAAGAGCAGGTAGTGGACAAGGAACTGCAGGTGGACGTCACTGACAACATGTTACATACACTTTTTCATATTGGACTTTACAAATCTATATACAGACACAGAAATTACTTTATGCAAAATTATTGAAAATGGACATAAACATTATTTAGGTCACTCCAATCAAAAAAGTCAATTACACTATAGCTTTATCATGCACGAGGTTGCTGGTTCAAAGCCACGGACGCCACCAGCATGAGAGTTACATCTGTAACTATGGTTCTATGAATCACGGATGCAAAGCGCGAGTTGAAAATTGACACAAGCATTATTTAGGTCACTCCAGTTAAAAAAGTCAATTGCACCATAGGAACCTTGCGTATTATGCATGGGGTTGCTGGTTCAACGCCCTGGACCACACTAGTATAAGTCAGTTGTCACACTTCACTATGGAAAAAGGGTGAACAGCAGATTCAGTCACGATTCGGGCACGATTCAGGAGCAGGCGGGATTTAGGTGATATTTATGTCAACTATTTACAAAAAAAAAAAAGAGAGAGAGCCACACATTTTTCTAAGAGCAGAATAGTCTATCTACCATAACCTATATTTTCTAAAGAAGCTCTTGCATTAATTACCATTTACCAACCAAAACCCTCGAACGTATTTATTCGCATTCATAAAATTATTACATTGAAAGTTTGAGTCTACCACTATTGCAAGAACAGCGATGTTTTTCAAAGCACACGCACAAGAGAAGTACATGAGGTGTGAACAGAGTGCTGGTAATAAGGTGAGGAGACATGACCTCTGTAGCCTAAAGGGACACTTCTGTTTTAGCGTGGGGGGTAAGATTGATAGGTATCGCTAGGCAACATGGAGGAGTTGTCTGCAAATTCTTGTCTCAGGTCATTAAAAACACTTCATCAGAGCGCGCCGGCAGCCAAACAGCCCGCACTGTTTAGATGGACATGTACAACGGGGATGTGATGTATTTAGATTTCACATGGAAGGCAGGAAAACTGGAGCAGTTGGGTTTGAGCGTGAACGAAACATCTGGAGAGAAAGAAAAGGAGAAAGATCGAAAGATGCACAGTGAAATCTGGGTTTTAGGAGTTGTAGCTATGTTAGAATGTTGTTATCTTTACAAAAACATACCTGGAGTTGCGTTTTGTTTCATTCACACATGTTTGAGTAGTTATTATTAGTCCGTCTACATCGCCAAAGCTCAAAATTTCACCTTGTGATGTCATGAAGAGGTTGTTTTGCAGTTAACATCTACCTTTTACCTTTGTTCAGTAGAATGTCATGAAGAGGTTGTTTTGCAGTTAACATCTACCTTTTACCTTTTGTTCAGTAGAGATCGGCAATTCCAGGACTGAAACTATCCAGATTCTAGTGAAGGTGTATGGAGTTTAAAAACACAGTGGAGCACTTTCTGGATTGCCACATGACATCACAAGGTGGAACAGAGTGTTTTCTGTTCGATAGAAGAAGCCTAAATATGCAGGTTTGTGTGTTAAACATGTGTGAATGAAACAAAACACAACTCCAGGTCTGTTTGTGATGAGGAAACAACATTATAACATAGATCAGAAAGTAGGTGTGAAGCAGTTCAAACAATTATAAACAATTTTGGCTAGCTTTAAAAAGGGGGTATTATATGCTATATGCTAAAACAACATGGCGGTCTGAAGTGAAGCGTAATACCGCCTCTTTAAAGTCTACACGACATGCAATCAGAGTGCTAAAATGGTCAGGATGAAGCTAATTAAAAACCTGGATTAGCACTTCCTGGAATGCCAACTAATGATATCACAAGTGGAGCTGATCAGAAACAACAGAAACATTTCCAAAACACTCAGTCACTTCAGGATTCTCAGATTCTTATTTATAAAGCCTGATTATGTACAGAAATGAGACTGCGTACAGGATTACTCACACGTGCATGAAGATACTACGCTATTTTCTGATCTCTGTTTTTGTTTCCTCGTCACAAACATACCTCGAGTTGCGTTTTGTTTCATTCACACATGTTTAACACACAAAACCTGCATATTTAGGCTGAGTTCTTCTCTAAGTCTGAAAACTCCACCTTGTGATGTCATGTGGCAATACAGGAAGTGCTCCGCTGTGTTTTTAAACTACACACACCTTCACTAGAATCATTTGGATGATTCCAACTCTAGAATTGCTATCTCTACTGAAATCATTTGGATGATTCCAACTCTAGAATTGCTAATCTCTACTGAACATAAGGTAAAAGGTAGATGTTAACTTGAAAACTACCGCTTCATGACATCACAAGGTGGAACAGAGCATTTTGAGCTTTGGAGATGTAGACAGACTAATAATAAAAGGTTAATGTGTGAATGAAACAAAACACAACGCAATGTTTTTGAGGAGGTAACAGCATTATAACATGACTTAAAGCTCACAAGAGTCAATTTTGTGTAATATAGGACCTTTAAGAACTTGTAAAAGTCGACTTTGCGTTATGTGAGTCAGGACTTTGTGTATGTGAGTCAGGAACATGTTTTAGTTTGAACTTTAACCCAGTAAATCCTTTCTGATATTCCAAAAACTGGTGTTTCCGGCAGTTACTACATCTCTGGTGGGTCCGCTACCTGCTTGTCTCGATAGTAGCTCAGTTGGCAGAGTGAACATCTTTGGTTGAGCGGTTAGATCCACTGACCCACCGGTTGGCGGTTCGATTCTGGCTCCCACAGATGAATCCTGTCGTTGTGTCCTTGGGCACGACACTTAACCCACCTCGCCCCCAGTGTCTGCGCACACTGGTGTATGAATGTGTGCGTGTGAATGGGTGAGTAGTTCCTTGTAAAAGCGCTATATAAAAATGTGTGACCGTTTATTATTTGTCTCCATGGAGATGCTGCTTTGCATGGAATGTTCAATACACCAGCACGGCCAAGTTACAGCTCAGATCTGCGGAATGACGACCCTGAATACATGTTTTTTCCTACTGTAATTGAATACGCAAGATGGATGTGTTTATTCCAATCAAAGCAATAACATCCCCATGGAGACAAGCTGGCAGCTGACCCGACACCCGAAAGGTTACGTAATACACCTTTAACAACCATGTACATTCGAGGCAGCCCGTCTCTTATTGTCTACTTGACCATAAAAATAGCAATGTGAGCAATCGGACATAGCTGTAGCCTTATCTCGCTTCCGTCCTTAGCCTTCTCCGTATGCTAACGCCACTTGAGCTAGCCTCCTTGAAGAGCTGCTCCTGTGGGACTGGGGACAGGCAGTCGGCCAGCTCCACAGTAAACATATAATCAGGCCCAGGACAGCTATAATTATATCAGGGACGTGAAGGAACAGAGGCAGCGAGAGCACAGCCACTCCGCTACAAGACATCCAACCACCTCACTTAATATCTGTTTTGTGCTCCCAGCTAAAGCCCATTGATAGGGAGGGGAAGGGTGGTAGGAGCTAGCAGCAAGTTAAAGCTAAGGTTATGTCTCCTTGAAAGATTTGGTATTACTTATTATGGGTGTTTGATCTACCTGATATTTCACATCATTTCTCAAGTTCATTTTCGAACGGTGGCGCAGCGGTTAGCGTTCTTCCCTCACAGCAAGGACGTCCTGGGTTTGACTCCCGGGCGATGTGTTTGCATGTTCGCTCTGTGTCTGCATAGGTTTCCCCTTCCACCAAAAACATCCCAACAATAGGCTGAGCTCTGGGGCCAGGAGGACTCTCCTGAAAATTAGAAAATAGGCTGTAGTTTAGTGTTAATAAATTCTTTCTGAGCTAACGCGGTTGGTATCAGTACTGGCTGGAATTCTTCTGCATTACTGATAAAAACATTTTAAATCAAAAAACTATATCTGCAAGAATCAAAGAAGACCTATTGTGCTTTTGTCTGCTCTATAATTAAAATCTACGACACCGGTGGATCATTATGCTATAATTTGCACATTTTAAATCACAATATTCATCTAAAACGACTTAATAAAAGTGACAAGTCCGCTCAGTTCCACATTAGTAAACTGCGGTGCCCAATGGAAGCTAACCTTGCTGTAAACGCCAACGTCAAGAGTCACCACCTCCGATGGATAGTTGCAGATCATGCTAATGAGCAGCGGATTTTCTTCAGTTTGTACCGAAATGACTACGCGACGCTGTCAAATCCTACGTGTATCACCGATTCAGAAAATAAAATTGGAGAACGACGTAAGTTCAGAGCAGTGGCCGTGTGCCGTGGCAGTGAAAACGGGGGTTGATCAGCAAAATGGCGTCTTGAAAATAAGGGATTAAAGATTGCTCAAACATGCACGAATCACTCCAAATACAACTTCGAGAGGGTAAATGAGAAGTGGAAACAACTATAACATAGTTAAAAGCTTTGAAAAGTCAATTTTGCATAACAGGTCTGCATTAAAGTTTGCGTGTTACAAGGATCAAAATTTGTCGGGTGAAAGTGTATGAAAACATATGCCTCACCAAAAAGAACATGCAGCTTGTAATAGTTAAAATCATTTGCGTAACTCCGAAAGGCCAAATATTTTTCCGAGGCGGTATTTGGGAATCGCGATATTAGATGTTTACAAAGGACCAATGGTTACGGAGGTAGAATTCTCTCCTTGTGAAATGTGAAAGATCGTGACACAAATGACGGGTTACTGGGGGAAGATTGGGGCGATTAGAGCACGTGATTGACAGCTACTTGTCGGCTCGCTTCAAAGAGCTCTTTTCAAAGCCCTTAAAAGGATGGAGTAATTATTATTGACGTGTGACACTGATCTATGCTTTGTAAGACTTTCTACATGTGTGAGCCTGGGAGTGTGAGGCCTATTCTGCAAAATCGACTTTTCTGAGCTTTTAACCGCGTTATAGTTGTTTCCTTCTCATTTACTGTCTCGGAGTTATATTTAGAGTGAGTCATGCACGTTTGAGTAATCTTTATACTCCTGTGTTCAAGACGTCGTTGCTCCAGTCTACCCCCGTTTTCTCCGCTACCGGTACACGCCCACTGCTCTGCGCTTACTTCATTCTACAATTTTATTTTCTTACACGTAGAGTTTGGCATCATCGCGTAGTCATTTTGGAATACATGAAAAAAAAAAAAGACCTGCCGCTTGCTAGCTTGATGTACGGCTATCCATAGCCGCTTTGTTGCGATGGCATTTACAGCGACGTATCGTAAAGGGGAAGGGGAAGGAATTCGGCTACTTCGGTTTGGACTTTTCCAAACTGGAAGTCAGCAGACATGTTGTAAATACGTTTTTTTGGATCAATATTGTCCAAAATATAATGATCCACAGGTATGATAGATTACAACTACAGTATATAGCAGAAAAAAGTCCTAGTGCTAACAACAACCATGTCTTTTCAGTCATGCCCATTCGAAGCTAGGACTTATGCTAACAGAGAAGGTGTTGAACTTACTGTCAGTTTTAGTTTCAGGTGAATAGGCCTTGTAATAAGAGCATTTGACCTCGAACCTGGTCCAAACGTGTGAATTTGATTGCTAATCGCTTCTTACTTAACCATAAACCATAAATTTGAACTAGTTCATTTTAAATGGTTTGGTCCAAAGTTCTTCCTCACTCACCTAACGCATTGAGAGCATCCCAATTATTCACCACGATGGGTTTATGAGCGCTTTTCACGACTTTCGGAGGCCAGAGTTTTGCCGTCGCAGTGATGCTGACAACAACTAGCAAACTAACTGTGCACTCCCTGATTATCGGACAATCCAACGCTTCATAACCAGATGCAGACAGCACGGAGCAGACTTATTTTGACCTCAAGAGCTGCTTATATAATATATCTGTACTGGGGCAAGACATTTTTTGTTCAGATATGACGCAGGGTCTTTAAACTTCTGTTGGATTGATTACCATGCTAAACAACAAACTAGACACAATCATGCTAACAGTGTCTGAATATCGTACCAGCCAGACCACTGTGCAACATGACATTAGCTGGTGAACCTCTAGTGCATTTTCTTAGCATATGTTTGGCATATGTTTAGCATGTGTTTACGGAAGAATTTCAGGCTGAAAAATGCTAACGGCTAGCATGTAAACTGTGAGAGCAATATTTCTTTAGCATGGCAATATTTAGCAGGAGGCACTGAAAGCAGGCAGCAAGAGCGGTGTGGAGCAATGTACACTGTTGTCGAGTTTCACCCATCTGATCTGCATATTGGCCCTTAAAAATTACGTGGACCGCTACATTTTTAATATTTTAATAACTGTATTCACTTTTTGGTCCCCCTTTGCGTAATTTCTTAGTTAGAACTACTGTACCAATGATGTAGTTACACTTTAGTCCTGGTTTTGTCCTAGTCTAGACCTTTAGGAATACTGTTATAGACCTGATCTTGTGGCACTTGGAAAACCTAGGCCTAATCTTTTTTTTAAGATGGTATATTTGGTATGAAAAGTTAGAGCCACTGCACTAGACAACAGCAAACGGTAGGACTGTGGGGCGACAACAGCTCTATAGTGCATACTGTTGTGTCCTTGTGTCCTTATGCAAGACACTTGGGTGGGTGAGTCAGAAGGGCTGATGGCACAGATTGGCATCCTCGCTTCTATCAGTTTGCTCCAGGGCAGCTGTGGAGTGAATGAATAATGCAATGTAAACCTCTTTCAGTGCCTCGAAAGGAGGTCATTATAGAGATGCCATATGACAATCAAGCTGCTACATTTAAAGCAACACTGTAACTTTCTGGAGGTGGCGTGCCTTCTGTGTGATTCCATGGAAACAGAACATTAAAACCATACTTTGGAACATTCTCCTTTGAGATACATAAGCCCTACTGTGGGAGATTATAGCCAAACGAATACCATTTCCATGGAAACAAGCAGGAGGGGGTCCTCCTCCAGATCAAGTAAGAGTCAGGTTTATGGAGAGGTTTGTCACTTCTCATCTTCTAGAGCACGTTCTCTGGTTCTAGACTATTTTATGTCTGTTTTGCATATTTCCTTATTAGACACCAGTCCAAGCTCCACACTTCCTTATTCTTGCCATTTCCCATAACCATAACTGCGGCTGACCTCCTGTCCCATTGCATTAATGTAGTTTGAGTTGATGTCACCGTTTCTTCTTCTTTCAGTGATCCAACCAAAGCCTTTGAATACCTGTTTTCCTGCATCACATGACTGCGTTTGAAAGCAGCCGAGCCTTCATCTTTTATGTGAAAGTTGCCCTCTAATTTTGCCTGTCTCTAGAGCCCTGGGGCCAGAGCGATGGGGGTGGGGAGGGTGACATCATGGTGTTTAGGCAAATTCCACGCGGTCGAAACAAGGCCTGGCTGCCGCTGTTTCCCCCGTAAAACAGTGGAAACATTATAAAGTTATAGGAAGCCATTAACCCATCATTAAAACTCCTAAACAAAAGCCGTGTTGCTCTTCTCACATCAGGACAATGCAGGTCGGAGGAGGTCTCTGAGGAGGTGAGGCGCAATCAGTTACTTTTACTCGTGAACCCTTTGGGATAAACCATCTGCATCTTTCATTGTAGCACAAAAACATTGTGTACATTTGTCTTCTCCTGTTAATATGTCGTTAAATGGGTCATATTTGTGTAAGCTGCCTTCTACTTCATCTTATTGAACTTTTTAGCCAAAAAAACACAACTAAAATAAAATGTCTGTCATTTTGGTTATGTTTATTGCACTGAAAAAATAGAAAAAGCTGCCTCCGTACTGTGAGCGGGCTCGCATCTGCACAAACCTGACTATTTGTTGTGGAGGAGAGCCTCCGCCTGCTTGTTTCCATGGAAATATGGTTCCTTTGAGTTTTGGTCACTTAAGCTAAGACCAAGAAATGGAAAAGCAATTTTAGCAGTTGCGATAGTTGTATGTTTAATTCTTCTTGGGCCACTAACCCACACAATAATAACGCAGTTGTCTTATATATCGCTTTTCCAGACGCTCAGAGTCGCTTTGCATTTTCATGTCTTTTTAATTCACTCCACAGTCATTGCTGGTAATCTACTATTGTAGCCACTGCTGTCTTGGGGCAGACTGACAGAAGCGAGGCTGCCAATCTGCACCATTGGCCCCTCCGACCACCACCAACCAGACACACACACACACACACACCACATTCATACTAGTCAAAATATCTTGCTTAAAGACACAATGCCAGTTTGGACTAGAGCCACTGCTGCCTGCCCCGTGGCACCTGGTATTCCCAGCAGTCTCCCATCCCAGGACTAATCTGGCCCAACCCCTGCTTAGCTAGGGATTTGATGAGGCAATGGGAGTTTTTTGGGTTAGGCAGATGGGTCAGGAGAAGGCACAGTAAAAAAAAAACACACGCCTGACCTAAAACACTCAGCCTCATAACAGCACCAGGTAAACCGCGAGTGAGGAGGAGGTGTCACCAGAGGGCCAGGCCAAAAACTACAATGATGCAACACTTAAGATCTCTAGTGGCCCCGATTCTCATCAACTATCAGCTAATTATGACAACAGGGGTTCACCAGCCAATCGCAAAGTAGGACGTTGGTTGTATGAAAGTGGTGATGTCATCATTTACTTGGGGGCAGATGCCAGTGTTCCTACACTAATTATACGGTAGGTTGACGTTAATATGAACTGTTGAACCAAAATTACCCATCCATTACCTCAACATCATGAACAACAGTAACAGAACCCGCCTCATTATAACTGCTGTTAAAATCACGTTAGCAACTGTTGTAGCTACAACGGCCCTGACTAACAGAGGCATGGGGGCCGTTTTTCACCAACAGCCTCCTGAAGGTGCCCAGTAAGTGTGTATTATTAAAGTAATACATTAAGTAATAAATACAATAAAATAACTTGTTTTGAATTATTTAATAAAACCCAAACTTATTTCTCACTTACCTTATGCATTCTGAGCATCCTAATTACTCACCATGATGAGTTTATAAGCGCTTTTCACAACATTCAGAAACCAGAACAGAATTTTGTCTTCACAATTATGCTAACAACAACTAGCATGCTAGCGCGCACTTATTGATTATTGTACAATAAAGCACTTTATAATCAGACACAGAGTACACTGCAGACTTATTTTGACTTCAAGAGCTGCTTATACAATATATAGAATATAATGTACTGTACTGTATTTTGAAGCAAAAGACGAAGTCTATGGATCAGACCTGGACGACTGAGGGACTACACAGACATCGTACTGTATTTTGCTCAAATATAGGCCCTTAAAGTGCATATGACAGGTGGGATAGTACCTGTGGTAAATATTTACCAAATTTTTACACCAGTCCAGTGGCAGTTTGCGATAAAAAGTTGAGAAGTAGCACTGAGTTCTAAAACAGAATCCCTCTAACTGTGTCATCAACACACACAATACAAATCCAAAATGCAGAGACAGTTTAGCCACAAGGAAGACATTTTTCTGACAGTTTATACTTTCATTTAACAAAACAAAGCTTTTGTCATTTATTTTTATTAGTCTAATCATGCAATTTAGACAAGTTTTGTCCCTTGTTTACAGTATGGTTGCTAAGTAACAGTTCTGGAATTATGTCATATCTGATCCCTGTGTTCAACCAGGAGGTAAAATTATAAACTTCACATAACTTTAAAAGTTGAAACTAGGCAACATTTGTAGTAAAATCTTAAATATAATGATGTTATCTATGTTTTAGAAAAATGAGTAGTCTAACCTGTCATATGCACTTTATGTTCATGATGTGTTATGACATTTCCATATTTACTTCCTTCTTGTGTTCATTGAGACAGATGGTTAGATACTTTATTGACGGAAATTTAAAAATGAATTCCTCAAATGACAAATCAAAAAGCCAAATTGACTTTTAGAATAGTTTGTTGAGCTCCACGTTGCACCTTGCTTTAATTAGACGATAACTAAACCTGACGGAGAGCGAGGACGTCATTTTGAAGGGTCCTGCTGTAACCCCATCCCTTCCTGCAGTGAGCGGCCGGAGACCCCGCGCGGGCTCACGTTACCGGGCGGCGGACATGTTTGGCTCTCTCCCTCCTAAAGAAAACATCATTAGGATCTGAGGTGGATTTCACTTTTCCCTCACGTCCTCCACCTCCAGACAGGACCTGCGGCCTTAGACCTGACCTTCAACCTACAGCTCCACGCACCGCAAGGAGCAGGGGGAAGTAAGTCATAAAAGACTCTGGGATCTTGGTGATTTGTCTGTTGCTTTTTTCAGACAAGAACTTTATTTGTAAAAAATGTTGAGGAACACAGTTGTGCCCATAGATACATGAGTTCTCTCCATTTGATCGATCAGGCGATGGCTGAACAAATGTGTGTTATATTTCTACTGACACAATCCTGTTGAAAACTGCTGAATGAAGTTTGTCTCTTCATAGTGGCGTTTCCGCATCACAAAGTGTTTTTATTGTTGGAAAACAACAAAACGGGATTTTTAGCAACCCGGGAATTTTTTGGAATAATCGCAAGTAAGTGGATGGAAGACCGCTGAGAAAACCAGGTGCTACAGTGGGGAAGCTGTGGCTCTAGAAGAAACTGTTGTTGTGTCCTTTAGCAAGACACTTCACCCACTTTGCCTGGTATGAATGTGGTGTGTGTGTGTGTGTGTGTGTTGGAGGAGGTTGGAGAAGCAGATGGTGCAGAATGGCAGCCTCGCTTCTGTCAGTGTGCCCTAGGGCAGCTGTGGCTACGATGGTATAGCCTAAGTGTGGAGTGAAAAAATAATGAAATGTAAAAGCTCTGGGTGTGTTGAAAAGCGCTATATAAATCCAATACATCATTATTATTACTGACTAATTAAAGAGCAGTGGGCAGAGATACGGAAACTGCAGGACAGTACAGGATTCCTCAAACATGCATGAAGCAGTGTAAACAGAACTGAGTAAGTGACTGGTGATGGAACCATGACTTGGTTAAACTCATAAAAGCCGTTTTACATAATCTGCCCCTTTAACCTCTTTGCCACACTTCCTCTTTCCCGTCATTCCTTGGATTATGTAACTTGTGAAAGGATCCACTCCGCACAATAGGCTTTAGCATAAACAGAATACATCCCTCTCTCTTGACTCTTCCTGATTGGTCCCATTTTTGTACTTGCACATGTGAACCGCATCTCCCCCTCTGTTTATTCTTTTTGCCCGTCCATCTGGTCCGTCTCTGCTTCTGCACCTGTACTAGACCTGACACCATGCCTCTTCTTCCTCCTCTCTCTCCTCTCCTATTCCTCCTCTCCCTCCTCTTCTTCCTCTCCCTCCTCTCCTCTTCCTCCTCTCCTGTACCTGTACCAGATCTGATAATCATGTTTGACTAAGCGAGACCAGCCAGGATTTGTTTTGGTCCCAGTTCTCATTCCATTTTTCATACTCCCCAGCGTCTCTACTCTCCCTCCCCTCCCTCCTCTTCCTGCTCTTCCTCCTCTCCTCTTCCTTCTCTCCCTCCATCTCTCTGCTCTCCCTAATCCTCGCTCTACTCTCTCCTTTTCCTCTCTCCTCTCCTTTCTCTCCTCTTCCTCTTGTCCTTCTTCCTTCTCTCCATTCTCCTCTCCTCCCTCATCTCCATGCTCTCCCTCCTTTCCTCCCTTCCTCCTCTCCCTCCTGACTTTTGCCACAGTTCCCGAAAGGAGCTTGCTGGATGAGTGTGTATTTACATATCTCATTCCAAATCACTTCTTGTCTGTTTTGGGGCGTCCCCTGGGCCCTTAACGTTAGCGCCTTCCTCCTCTCCCCTCTCTTCCTCCTCTTCTTCCTCTCTCCCCTCTTTCCC
>KN479334.1:780-11138 GCA_000787095.1 Periophthalmodon schlosseri | reverse complement strand
GTATTTAATTTTTTAATAAACACTGTTCAACAAAGGCAGCAAACTGATTCAAGTCAAACAACAGAAACTTGCAGTGGAATCTTCTGTGAAGTATAAAGTGACGGTGTGTGTCTGCACTTGTGTTTAATTTAACAGTTCGTTTACATTTTAGTGATACTTGAACCATACACTGTATATAAAAAGACAGGAATTGGCATTACCTTCAACGGCCTCGCTCCAGATTGGCTCTTTGGTTGCTATGATACTCACAGACGTAATTCCAAATATGGAACTCGGCTCCAAATTGGCCCCTGTAACTGCTCTGGCCTCGATGAGCTTCATTTGACTGGAGTCGAACGCTGTGGGTGACGTCACACTCACTTTGTCCACTTCAGTCTGTGCTTGAACCTCAATCAAAACATTTATAGGAACATTTTGGCACATTTTGGATGGATTATAAAAATATATCCTAATTATTGTTATTCAGATGTCTTTGTAATTCCTCATATCGGGTCTATACCAAAAGAAGCAATTGAAGCTAACTGAAGTTTTTAGAGTGAATATGTTTCAGCGCTCATCCAAACTGCTAACTACACTGAAGCTAACTCTGCCGTGTTGCTCCGTGTCAGTCTGAAGCTAACTCTACTGTGTTTGTCTGTGTCAGTCTGAAGCTAAGTCTGCCATGTCAGTCTGTATCAGTATGAAGCTAACTCTGCCATGTCAGTCTGTATCAGTCTGAAGCTAACTCTTCTGTCTTTGTCTGTGTCAGTCTGAAGCTAGCTCCGCCATGTTGCTCTGTGCCAGTCTGAAGCTAACGCTGCTGTGTCAGTCTGAAGCTAACTCTGCTGTGTTGCTCTGTGTCAGTCTGAAGCTAACTCTGCTGTGTCAGTCTGAAGCTAGCTCCGCCGTGTTGCTCTGTGTCAGTCTGAAGCTAGCTCTGCCGTGTCAGTCTGAAGCTAACTCTACTGTCTTTATCTGTGTCAGTCTGAAGCTAACGCTGCTGTGTCAGTCTGAAGCTAACGCTGCTGTGTCAGTCTGAAGCTAACGCTGCTGTGTCAGTCTGAAGCTAACGCTGCTGTGTCAGTCTGAAGCTAACGCTGCTGTGTCAGTCTGAAGCTAACGCTGCTGTGTCAGTCTGAAGCTAACGCTGCTGTGTCAGTCTGAAGCTAACGCTGCTGTGTCAGTCTGAAGCTAACGCTGCTGTGTTGATCTGTGTCAGTCTGAAGCTAACTCTGCTGTGTCAGTCTGAAGCTAACGCTGCTGTGTCAGTCTGAAGCTAGCCCCGCCGTGTTGCTCTGTGTCAGTTTAAGTGCAGTTGGCTCCTGTCTCCAGATCGAACGTCCTCTTTTGTTTCTTGGCTGCGTCGTTCGGGACACTTTAATTCTAATCTGCAGATGCATTGTTGTGTAATGTGATGTGAGCTCTGAGCCAAAGTATCACGGGGAGGTTTATTACAACAGGCCTAATAGGACAGATAAGGCATTAAGCAGATGTGGGGCCGGGTGCACAAACAAACAGCGGAGGAACAAGTACTCGGTTTTGTTACTTAAGTAAAAGTACAGATACATGAGCAAAAAAAAAAAAAAATACTCAAGTAAAAGTAAAAATATCACCTGAAAAATCCACTTAAAGTATTGAATTTACTCTTCAGCTTCACAGAGATATTTAAAAGGTACACTATGTAAGTTTTCTCTATGGATATAGTATTGTTTTTTCCAGGAATGTTCCGCAGTATGGTTTTAAACTTGTTTATTTTGCATTTTTTCCAGTTACGGCCTTTGTTATTGCAAAAATACATGGGCTGGTGGGGATATCAGCATTGATACCGGCTCAAAAAATCCATAACCTGCTTGTCTCCTTCAAGATAATATACGTTTAATGCCGTACTGTGAAACATTAAGCAGTACAAAAACATGTCCATGGATTTGAGAGCAGTATCTGTACTTTCTGCACTACATTTTTGAACTGGACTGAAAAGTAAAAGTATTTTTTATTATTGTTTGAGACCATAGACTGTTTATATAAATGGACAGGCTGAGGGTTTATTTTTAAAACGTTCATAATTTGAGCAAACAAAAATATACAAATAAAAACAGCTAGGAAAAAAATTATAGATTCAGTTGTTTCTGTTGAACAAAATGCAGCACAAACTTTATCAAAATCACTAAAATGTAGAAAGTAGTAAAGCATAAAATTAGATGACGTGTCCAAACTTTTGACCAATCGTGTTTATGCCCGGCCCACCGTAAGTGTCAGTCGTTGTTAGCACGTTAGCTTTGATGCTATAGCGCTCAATTTTTTCCCTCGTGCGTTCACAGGTGTTCACGTTCGGCTGGAGGGAGGACATCCGTGTCGGAGACCCCATGCACACGAAGAAGGTCTGTTTCGACGCCGTGTCCCACAACAGCCCGGTGACTCTGTACGACTGCCACGGCATGAAGGGCAACCAGCTCTGGAGATACAGGAAGGTACGGGCCAGTGCGGAGCCGTGTTACATCACATTATTACAGCCTTAAAGGGCCCATGTTACGCTGTTTTCTGATCTGTTCCAATGTTGTTTCCTCGTCACAAACAGACCTGGAGTTGTGTTTTGTTTCATTCACATGTTTAACACACAAACCCTGCGTATTTAGGCTGAGTTCTTCTCTCAAACGGAAAACACTCTGTTCCACCTTGTGATGTCTAGAATCATTTGGATGATTTCAGTCCTGGAGTTGCCAATCTCTGCTGAACTCAAGGTAAAAGGAGCTGTTAACTTAAACTAGAGCTTCATGACATCACAAGGTGGAACAGAACATCTTGAGCTTTGGAGATGTAGACAGACTAATAATAAAGTGTTACTCAAACGTGTGTGAATGAAACAAAACACAACTCCGGGTCTGTTTTTGAGGAGGTAGCAGCATTAGAACACGACTTAAAGCTCACAGGAGTCAGTTTTGTGTAAGTTGAGAGCTCTCGTATATGAGCAGCAGTTTGTTCCACGTCTGACCCGCTTCATGAGCAAAAGAGACTTGTCCAAAAGCACTTTTCCTAAACGGCACAGAGCGGTCACCTCTAGAACCTGAATTTCTGCACTTAACGTTATGTCTTGATTACTCAAATTTAGCTTATAAAACATTAAATATCACTCTAACAGGGCAATAAAAGCCAGTTTACTGTCAGTTCTAATCACAGACTGTGTAAAGAAGTGGACTGAGTGAGTGTGACGTCACCCACAGCCTTCGGCTCCAGTCAAATGAAGCTCATCGAGGCTGGAGCAGTTATAGGGGTGAATCTGGGGTCAAGTTCCATGTTTGAGTATCATAGCAACAAAAGAGCCAATCCGGAGTGAAAGTGTTGAAGGTAACGCCCCTTCCCGCCCGCACCGCTGATTTAGCAGGGAGCAGGCGCTTAGCAACACTGTCAATCAAACCTGTTGCTAACGCTAACGGGAGCGACCTGGGGAAAAAAAGGTGCCTGATTTGTCCGTTTTTATGTTCATAGCTTGATTGACGGACAAAATTGCAAAATAAAAATACCAGGATCATGTAGAGCAGGTTAATACGAACATTTAAGACCAAAATGACGAGTCTGACAGCAGCAGTTACAGAGAGAGGGAGCCGGAAGCGCGTCCATGCTCACTTCCTATCTGGAACGCAGCGGCTAGCGCGTTAGCTCTGTCCGTTTATACGTACAGTCTATGGTTCTAATCTCCCCTTTTGCCCCGCAGGACCGCAGCCTGTACCACGCGGTCAGTAACAGCTGCATCGACAGCAGTCCCACGGAGAGGCGTGTCTTCATGAACACGTGTGACCCCTCCTCTCAGAGCCAGCAGTGGATCTTCGAACGGACTAACTCCACCGTCCTGGACCACTTCAACCGAGGGGACCCCCGCTGAGCACCGGACCCCCGAGCCCGCCCGCCGCAGCCAATTACAGCCACCGGTGAAGGGAGCGAGCTGCTAACCTCCACCCAACCTCCTCAAGGCAAAAAGACTGTGGAGTGGTGGTCCAAGAACACTGTAGCAACTCGTTTAACTCTATCTTTTCCTCTTATTTTCATTTTCATTACGGAATTTTAGGTCTTTCAAACTTAAAACACAGCAGCTTGCTCTCGTTCAAATAAATTATGCAAGTTGTGGACAAGAATTTACAAATTTTTCGATTTTTCAGTTTCATCTTTGACAACTCAATATTAGTATGAAAAGATGTCTGCACCTCAGTCGTCCAGGTGTGATCCATAGTAAAAGAAAAATTCAAATCTGTAACTGGACAAAACGTTGTAGGAGTGAAGACGTTTCGCTGCTCGTCCAACAAACAGAAACTGTAAACAGCTGAAGAAGTCTTTTGGACGAGCAGCCAAACGTCTTCACTCTAAAACTTTTTGTCCAGTTACAGATTTGAATTCTTCTTTTACCATTAGTACGTAAACTTTATCAGTGAACAAGTTTGGTGAGGATTTTCCTGATATTTTTTGGCGCCACCTCGATGTAAGCATTTGTTATGACTATTTTGTTAACAAACTTCAAATATTTTACAAATTCATCCAAAAAATAGAAGTATTATTTCATAAAGTTCACCATAAGGTCATAACGTAAATGGCCTCTGTGACATGATCCACTGATTAAAGTCATTGAACATTACTAACTTAATAACTAGCTAACGTCAGCGCTAACCTCACCCGTCTATTCTAATGCTTTTTTAATGTTTAATTTTCAGACTTACGAACTTTAACGGGACCAAATTTCCTGCCCTCCTTGAAAGTTGTCTGTCTTGTTTCTCTTTTCTGAGGGTTTTGTGTTCAAATCGCTGCTGATATTTGACTGTGTGATTGACAGGTCAGCCGACTCAAACCGAGCCGTCTGATTGGCCGAGCTGCAGAGGTGTTTAAAATGCATAAAGCACTTGCGTATTGAAAAACTTGAATGACATTTTAGTGCCTTGTGAGAGAGATGTGAGTTTGACAAACAGGGTCCGATTGGGAGCGATTGGGAAGCGTTTGCTAAGTCCTGCTAACCTTAAATAGTAGCTTACTTAGCTTGGAAAACTTGGAAATAAATGACCACCAAAAAGACAATTTAAAAACAAATCATTTCTAAAACTAACTCCCGAGAACTATGCAATCTTAGTAACTGCTTCTTACAGCTCTGTGCACAACAGCGCCCTCAACCTCACTGTTAGCGCCACTACTTCCTGTTCATTTGTATCTCTATGACGTTTTTACAGAGTCACGCTAAAAAGAATAAATATTTAAAGATGAGGCAGTGGACAGGGAGCTGCGGGTGGATGTCACTGTGTTCACATGTTAAACACTACACAAATAAAATTAATACTTTCATCAGAGACACGTCTGTGTTTAGAAAGAGATGTTTGTGTCTCAATGCTAACGCTAATGCTAATTGAAGCGTAATAAATATTAAAACACCACCACAAACCGAAGTATTCTACATATAAAAACAATCAGGTAGTCTTGTATTTTAATAGGTTGTTTATTTTATGTTTTCTGAATTTAATAAAAGTGACTGTTAGCTTTGAGACACAGTCAGCTAGCTAGCGCGCTACTGTGCACAGAGCCTATTGTTTACAAAAACATAACATCATGATACTTTGGGAATAATCCTATATAAAAGTTAAACACGCATTTAAATAAAAATTGTATTGTATAATTGTATTTTATTACAGCCTCGTGACTGTTTGTTTATTTCCAACCAACCAATGACTTTGTGCTGAAGATTATTTGGGGGTGGGACTTAGCAAAGGACCAATCAGAGAGCTGTGTTTTTCTTGTATTTGATTTGAATGAAACATGTATTTGCTGTGAATAGAGCTGTGAGACTTTCCTCTGCGTTTTCCTGCCTTCAAACTCGTTCTGCCCAAAACTGAACTTCTTACTTTTATTATATTATTTGGTCTGTTTGTGTTTGATCCAAAGGGACTTAACACGTTTTTGTTTCGGTTGTTGTTTTTTTTTTTGTTAAATGTTTGTGGGATGTTCTCGTTCTCTTGATGTTCTAACCAACTTAACTTCTTTTTTTCTTTTAATTTATTTGTACAAAGCTTCAATTTACCATAATTACAGATGCAATCCTGACTTACGAAATACAAATATTTAAAGAAACTACTATTTAAAAGGTTAAAGGTCGTATATTGTGCTAAAGTAGCTTTTTTGAACTGTTGGCCATATCACGTTTTTAATCATACTCATTATGTTTACGGGCTACACAAACCTGCATCTCAACTACGTGTTTCAAATCAGGCTGAAGACAAAAGCTGCTGCTTCAGTCTTGGTCTGATCTAAGCATCATATAAAACCTTTAAATCCTGTGTAAATCTTGATGTTTATTTTTAAAAATCCTGTTTTGTTTTTAATTTTTTTGCGTTCAACTCTTGTGTTGTGAATTGGCAAACCCCCATTTTATCAACTTGAACCAAACCCACCTTAGTAGAAAATACAGTCTGCTCCATATTCATCACTGGCAAAAATGGGGACACTGGGGTCAAAGGTCATTCAAAACTAGAGCAAGATTTTAAGAAAGACTTTACTGTCCCATAAGAATAAGAAGTACAATGTCCTCTGTGTGTGACCCGCCCGAAAAACTATGGAGGTCAACCTGTCAGGAGCAGTGGGACTGGAGCAGTGGGGCAGGTGCAGTGGGACAGGTGCAATGTCAGGAGCAGTGGGACAGGTGCACTGAGACAGGAGCAGTGGGACAGGTGCAGTGTCAGGAGCAGTAGGACAGGTGCAGTGGGACAGGTGCAGTGGGACAGGTGCAGCGGGACAGGTGCAGTGGCAGGAGCAGTGGGACTGACTTACATAATCAGTACTACAGTTTACCAGCCTCCATTCATGTAGAATCAAGTGTCTTGCCCGGGGACACAATGGTACCAAGCATTGATTGTAATTGGGCTTTGAACCACCAGCCTCTGGGTTAGTGAACTTCTACCAACTGAGCTCTGGGTGGACATTTATGGACATTTAAACTGCCAATAACACTTAACCTCTGGGCCCAGAACAAAACGCCTCATGGGCCAAACTTCAGTCTCATTTTTATATTATGAATGAACCAAGAAATGCAAAGTGTGACTTCTTGCTAAACAGCATTTATTCAATCCAAGGATGAGCTTCTTATTAATCCAAGTTGAACGTTTAAATCTGGAGCTGGAGGAAGTGTCTGGGGTGGGGGAGTCTGGGAGTTAGACTGCTTTAAATCCATCACAGTCATTTTAAAATCGCTATGTATTTTCCAACATTGATACGAAACAACACCAAGAAAATGATGCACCAAGCAACATTTTACATCAAATCTAATCAACATGACCAGGTCCAACCACAGACTGTAAAGAAGTGGACTGAGTGAGTGTGACGTCACCCACAGCGTTCGGCTCCAGTCAAATGAAGCTCATTGAGGCCGGTGCGGTTATAGCGGCGAATTTGGAGTCGAGTTCCATATTTGGAATTCTGACCACAAGTATCATAGCAACCAAAGAGCCAATCCGGAGCGAAGCTGTTGAAAGTAACGCCCCTTCCTGCAACGTTGTCAATCAAACCTGTTGCTAAAGCTAGCGCGAGCGACCTCGGGGAAAGAAGGCTCCCGATTTGTCCGTTATTAATGTTCATATCTAGATTTATGGACAAAATAGTGAAAACCCCAGGATCTTGTAGAGGGTTAATACGAACATTTAAGACCAAAATGACGAGTCTGACAGCAGCAGGTACAGAGTTTTTCAATAGAAAGTGAATTGGAGCCAGAGTCGATGGAGCCGGAAGCGCCCATGATCACTTCCTATTTAGAACGTGGCGGCTAACAGGTTAGCTACGTCCATTTATATAAACAGTCTACGGTTGGATCTCAAAGTTTTTGTTTAAATTTGCAGCATCACTTTGTGGAATAAGCTCATACGACTAATGTGTCTGTTTTGCACATTTTAATGGTGTTTTTGCCATTGTGGGTCGACGTCTTTATGCTGTTCCTGTACATGTTTTATGTATTTCTATTTTGTTCCATGTTTTAATCATGAAAATCTCCGACAAAAACTGTGCAAAATTTAAAATCTCATAAACTGTTCATCAAAACGTGTTCAAATCCAACGGCAAAAAGCCACGAGAAATATGAAATTATTTAGAAGCGCGAGTGATTTATTTAAAATGAACTGCTCGTCTCTAGATATTACAGCGTTGCCAGGAGTGTTCCACAGTATGGCATTAATCTTGTCTTGCTTGTTCAATTACGGATGTTTTGAAATGCTCAAAAATACCTGGAAAAACACGCATTCTCTCCACAGACCTGACCTGTAACTTGGCCTTTGGTGGCGTTACCCGCTCGTTCCCATGGAGACAGATGCATTTAAATGCCATACTGTGGAACATCACAGGCAAAGCTATATTTTCATGGAGACAAGCAGGCGGTGGAGCCTTGATGAGAAAGGTTACACAGTGGAGCTTTATGAATGAGTCCGGTCGGGAAAAATCATAAAATATTGACAAAAAATAAATTATGAAATTATTTAAAATTTCAACAAAAATTGGGATTAAATTGAGATTATCGAGATATTTCTGAGTTCACAGATCCAGATTCACAGATTCCAGGTCCAATTGAAACTTCACAGCTGATTTCTAGCTTATTTTTTTGGGGGGTTTTTTTGTTGTTTTTTTTTTCTTTTTGAGTCTAAATCTGGTTTGTGTTTTAAGGGCAGAGGTTTTTAAACTGTGCAATCTTCCCATGGAGGAACTGTACATTTTGTATCAAGCAGAAAGTGATATTTTTTTGTACTGACATAGCACCTGTACAGCTGTATTTAGATAAATAACAAAAGTATAATTCAAATGGAAATGGGTCATATTTTTGCTGAGACTGTAAAATAAAAATTTCTATATTTGGACAAAGATTTTGACTTTTATTTCGATAAAAAAAAAAAAAAACATTGAAAACTGACATCGAATAATCATTGGCACTTTGAGAAGCAGAACGAGTGGAGCGAGCGTTTGTCACAGAACCACAGGGTTGCTGGTTCGAATCTGATGTCTTATCTTCAACTCATGTGCACAAACGTTGCCAATATGTTTTCAGTTCAAGTTTATTTCTATATCACATTTAAAACCACTTCAGCTGATCAAAGTGCGTCTTATAAAGTGACAGGAAGGGCATCTGGCATAAAAAGGAGCATTCACGTGAAAAAAAGCCATCTCTTAATAAGTCATGAAGGTGCAGTTAACACCAGAAGTTTACATACACTATATAAAAAGACACAAACGCTTTTTTTTTCTCACTGTTCGACATGAAATCAGACTAAACTTTTCCTGTTTTAGGTCAATTAGGATTAACAAAATTATTTCTGTTTGCTAAATGACAGAATAATGGAGAGAAGGATTATTTTTTAGACAATTTATATATATATTTTTTTATATATATATATCTTAAGTGAAGGTTTCAACTGTACTTAAGTTTTTCTTCTAAAAAGGTTTAACTGGAGTCTTTAAAGCTCTCATTGAAAAGCATTACAGTTATGATTTAATGTGCTGTACAGAATTACAACACAATTGGATTAACTGCTAAGCCCCAGAGAGAAACAAATGTGTCTGCAGCTAATGCAATAGTGTAGAGTCCCAATTAGCCACAAATGAACGGATCAAAATGAATGGAAGAGTAAACACCCTCTCGTCACGGGGCGACTTCAGACACGCAACACGGCTCTTTGAAATCAGGCTTTAAATCCACTAAATCTGTTGGCAAATCCAGACTGATCTGTCTGTCTGTTTTTACTGAGTGACATCAGTCTGGTCTCAATGTCGCAAGTTCGGTCAAACCTGATCGTCCAATCAGATCTGTTTATTTCAGTGACTCATGTGAAACAAAGGAGCTCATTGGTCACCTGTGATTTTCAAATAACATCACATTTATTTTACCTCAGATTAACAGAGTTTAGAGATGTTTTTCAGCCCCCTGTGAGATTTTTTTTCTCTTTATTATTTCCGATATGGACGGACCGTGCCTGTCCCTGATTGGCTAATCCACCTGTCAATCACGCCCATTTGAAAACGCTGAGATTCACCGCTGCCCAGACTCACATCTTCATAAAGTTTTGGAGAAGTGTGTTTCTCGATCCCAGGCAACTCTCTCTGACACCTGTGGATCGTTATGTTATAATCTGCACGTTTTAAATCACAATATTCATCTAAAATAACTTAATAAAAGAAACAAGTCCGCTGGGAGCCAATGGGAGCTGACGTCGCCGTAAAAGTCATAACAACAGAGAGCCGTGGAGCTGTCGGCGCCCCCTATGGACAGCTGCGCGTCACACTAGCGAGCAGAGGATTTTTTTCATTTGAAACAAAATGGCGACGCGACGCTGCCGAATCCTACGAGTATCAACAATTAAGAAAATAAAACTGGAGAAGGAAGT
>JACM01014171.1:0-19221 GCA_000787095.1 Periophthalmodon schlosseri | reverse complement strand
TATTATTATTATTATTATTTTTATAATAACTACCTTTTATGATGTCATCTCCAGGAGGATTGTGGCCTTATTGACAACATAGAGAGAGAAGTTTTCCATCGGAGCTCACGGCTGGTGAGCAGCTCGTACAGACGAACAGTGAGAGCGCTGGTTTTTGCCTTTAAACACAACCCTGAAATCAGGATTCAGACGAAAGACAATACACTGTCAGTCAACACACTGGTGTCTAAGTATAAGAAATGATGCAAAAGAAATGGACAAATTGTTAACTTGAATTGTTTTAATATTTACATTTTTACATTGTTTTATTTAGTGCATTTTTGGAAAAGTGATAACTGTTTACAATCTGTGGCACATAAGTAGCCAAAAAAGCTTTTTTAAAAATCAAATCAGATAATGTTTTCTATTGCTGCTGGTCAATGTGTGTATGATAAACCTTTCAGAGATTATGTGTTGTTAGAGAAAATACAAATTTGATATCTGAAGATAAAAGATATGGGATAAGAAACTGAAAAATGTCATTGTATCTTTTTAGTACATGTACTTGAGTAAACCAAACTATTATTACAAGACCATAACTCGGTTTTAAAATATTTTTATGAAGACTAAAAAATCAATTGGTGGCACATGCATATAAGTACCCCATGGGAATTCATTTCAAAGTTATTTCCACTAGTGTGTTTTGTTGAAGAATGTTACTTTTTTTTTTTTGTATTGTTAATCAAATGAAATGTTATGTTTAAAGTGCAAGTATGAACTATAAAAAAAAAAAAAAAAATCTAAATAATTTGAACACCTGGCATATTTATTTTCCAAGATTGTGACATTTTCTATCATTAGAATAATGGATTTGTGACCTCCATTGTTCACATTAGGTATAAACATCCATGTGCTTGAAAAAATGACAATAAATCAATATTATTGCTTAGTATTTGAAGAAAAGGATTAAATATTTAAACTTTTGCCGCATATCCTAATAATTATGGTCACCACTGTATATCACTGTGTTATTCTTAAAGGTCCTATATTTCACAACATTGATTCTTGCGAGCTTTAAGCCATGTTATAATGCTGTTACCTCCTCAAAAACATACCTGGAGTTGTGTTTTGTTTCATTCACACATGTTCGAGTAACCCTGCATTATCAGCCTGTCTACATCTCCAAAGCTCAAAATGCTCTTCCATCTTTTTACCTTTACTTCAGTAGAGATTGGCAATTCCAGGGCTGAAAACGTCCAAATGATTCTAGTAAAGGTGTATGAAGTTTAAAAACACAGTGGAGCACTTCCTGTATTACCACACGACATCACAAGGAGGAACAGAGTGTTTCAGTTTGATAGAAGAACACAGCCTGAATATACAGAGTTTGTGTTTAATGTGTTTAACGTGTGAATGAAACAAAACAAAACTCCAGGTATGTTTCTGATGAGGAAACAACACTATAACTTAGATAAAAAAATAGCGTACTATGGGCCCTTTAAAGCAGCACAAGCCAGACAATTGCTATGACCATGAGTATGACAGCCAGAACACAGATACTGATGAAGACGATATCGCTAAGGTCGTGGGATCCACTGTTGTGTTTCTGTGTGCTTCCTGTATCTCCCTCGGGCTTCTGGGCCTGCTCCTCTAGGTGGCGCTCTTCTGCTGAGATGATGGACACTGAAGCCACTTTTCTCTGCGCATCACACTGCACACTGTATTCCTGAATGTTCTTCTGTTTCTCATCAGAAAAGTCAATGTAAAGTTTGTTCACCATAACTGTGATGTTTCGGCGTTTCTGCCAAAGGAAAAGAGGCGAGAAAAATTAGATAGTATGCATGTTTAAAGGTACACTATGTAACCTTTAAATATATATATATTTTTTAAAAAGTGATTCAAGTAGCCTGGGTGACTGAGAGTTGTAGAAATTACATATATTTATTATTCCACTGCATATTGGTATAACTCAATGTTTTTGGTCACGATCAAGTGTTATTGATATAGAAAAGTTTGAAGATTATGTAAATTGTCCATCTGATAACTGATTCTTGAGAAATGAACATTGTCCTTATTGCCCAAAATTATGTTGTTAACCCTGTTTAATCATTCTTGTGTTCAGTGCTGTACCTGTCCTGCCGTGCCACAGTTGACAAACTGAGCTTGGATCTTGTAGGCGGTGGTGGTGAGCTGAGCGGTGCAGGATGGGTTTCCCAGGTAGATGTTTTCTCTGTCAAGCTGCGGCAGAGATTGCTGAGGGATCAGGATGGAGAACTCTGACCGTGTGCAGGTGATGTTAACCGGGACAACTGGGACAAGACAAGAACAAGGTTTGAATTGTTTTAAACAAAAATACAGGTCTGTAAAATTAGCCAAAGGTTTATTCTGGTCTGGCAAGTTGACAAGACACATTTGTTTTGGAGTGCAATTTGTACACAATGCAATTGTTTTAGGAAACAAGAAGGGTGTGTTAAAACTACATAAAAAAATTGCAATACAATGCAGGTTAAAATAATTCAAGATTTTAGCTCCATAAAACTGAAACACTGATGTTTAGTCCTGATCAGCAGGAGGCCGGTCCCCAAGGTGCGAGATGGTTCATATGGCACTAACATGTCGGAGATGTACTTTGGAGACTTGTTCGCAAGCAGAGCTGCTTTAAAGTCTATTCTCTGAGCCACAGGAAGCCAGTGCAGAGACCTGAGCTGAACATAAGATTGGATATTATGGATAGTGTTTCTTATTCCACATTCATGACTAGTCTTAAGTTATGCTGTTGCATGATTGCAGACAAAAAAAAAAAATATTTTACTGGAATTTAATCTTCAGTGGCCAGCAAACCAAAAATCAGGTGTCAGAAATGTCCAGTTACCTCCGAGATATGATGCAGTGAAGCCTCTATGCGCCTCGTTCCTGTCTGTGCTGAGGACCACCAGAAGTTTGTTTCCCTTTGACACCAGAGAGGGGGGTAGGTCTATGCCACACCAACGCCCCAATAACGCGTCAGTCTGGCTCTCTCCATCATACACTGCCACATAGTCGTAATCGCACTCATCGCTCAGGCTGTTTTTCTCCTCCAGGTCCATAACAGTGAAATACAGTTTGATTCTGTAGCCAGGCGAAAGGCTGATGCTCCAGTGGCAGTTGATGTTGTTGGGGTAGATTTTGGGGAAGTGGGGGCTACTGAAGTTACCGCTAACGCCTGATAAGACCTGCTGGCACTCACCTGAGAGGGGAGAGAGATGGTATCAATAATGTTAAGGGTTCAAGATGTACTGTATTTCTTATTGAGAAATGTATGCGGTACACTGGCCCATGAGGGAGTGTGAATGTTTAATATAAATCTGACAATGGCATATATTTACTTTGATAAGGTACTGTATGTATAGTTGAAACCAGAAGTTTACATACACTATATAAAAAGACACACCCACTTTTTTTTCTCACTGTCTGACATGAAATCAGACTAAACTTTTCCTGTTTTAGGTCAATTAGGATGAACAAAATTATTTGTATTTACTAAATGCCAGAATAATGAAACATGGATTTTTTTTGACAATTTTTCATTACAGTACTTTCTTCAAAGTGAGAAGTTTACATACAGTAAGATTACTATGCATTTAAACAATTTGGGAAAACCCAGATGATGATGTCATGTCTTTGAAATGAGCCAAGATATCGGGAAGAGACTTGTGGACTTGCACAAGTCTGGTTCATCCTTTGGTTCAATTTCCAGATGCCTGAAGGTGCCACTTTCATCTGTTCAAACAATTATACGCAAGTATAAACACCATGGGAATGTCCAGCCATCATACTGCTCAGGAAGGAGACGGGCTCTGTGTCCCAGAGATGAACATGCTTTGGTCCGAAATGTGCATATCAACCCAAGAACAAAAGCAAAAGACCTTGTGAAGATGTTGGCTGAAGTTGGTAAGAGTGTGTCATTATCCACAGTGAAACGAGGACTGTACAGACATGGGCTGAAAGGCCACTCTGCCAGGAAGAAGCCAAAAGAACTCCAAAAGAAAAATGAAGAAAGTCAGATTACAGTTTGCAAATGCACACAGGGACAAAGGCCTTAATTTTCTGAAAAGGCATGTGCGAGCAAGGTGGCCTACAAACTTGGCTCAGTTACACCAGTTCTGTCAGGAGGAATAGGCCAGAATTCCTGCCAACTATTGTGAGAAGCTTGTGGAAAGATATCCAAAACATTTGACCCAAGTCATACAGTTTAAAGGCAATGGTACCAAATACTAATGAAATGTAATGTAAACATGTAAATGTATGTAAACATCTGACTTTGAAGAAAGTAATGAAAAATTGTCTAAATCATTATCATCTCTAAATCATCACATTATTCTGGCATTTAGCAAATAGAAATAATTTTGGTAATCCCAATTGACCTAAAACAGGAAAAGTTGAGTCTGATTTCATGCCAGACAGTCAGAAAAAAAGCATATGTGTCTTTTTATAGACTGTATGCCAACTTGTGTTTTTTATCCAAAAGTGCCACAAAAAGACTTGTTGTATCCAAGACAGGATAGGAGGCTATTTACCCTGGGATAATTTTGTTTATCTTTATGTATATACCCTATTTAAATTGGTAATTTAAAGGTCTAACTTTTCTGAAGGGTCCATCATCTGCTTGTTGATGGTATTACTTGGCCTGGATGTTCCACAGTATGACATTAAATCCTGCATTTATCTGATTACAGATGTTTTTAATGCTCAAAAATATGTTGAATTACATGCATTCTTAGTGCAGATCAGTAGGTTAGTCAAGTTAAAATAATTTTGTCATTTTCTTACCTGAGTAATAATACGCCTTGAAGCCCCGTCCTCCTATGTTGAAGTCAGACTTAAAAATCACTAGGAGCTGGTTGGAGGTAGTCACAATTTTGGGAGGTTGCTCTGCTCCACAGTATTTACCCAGATGTTTGTGTGTAACTGTGGGGCCGTCAAATAAAGCCACAAAATCAAAGTTACAGCCCTCGTTGTTTTCTAGCTGAAAGTCAAGGAAGACCAGGCTGACCACGCTGATGTTGGACACGTGAATGGCCCAGGAACAGTCGGCGTTGTTGCTGTACTCCTGAGGGTAACCAGGGCTGGAGATGACCCCAGACAGACCCGTCAAAACCCCACCACACATGTCTGGAGGAAATATGGAGAAAATGTAAGTTGAATTATTTATTACAACATAAAGTTAAGGAAAGCAGAAGCTCAGTCGCTTGGCTGGAGGTTTAAAGGTCTTATATTAAGCAAAATTGACTCTTGGCTTTAAGCCATGTTAAAAGTTGTGTTTTGTTTCATTCACACATACATACTACATATGCATATTATTAGTCTGTCTACATCTCAAAAACTCAAAATGCTCTGTTCCATCTTGTGATGTCTTGCACTGGTAGTTTTCAAGTTAACAGCCACCTTGTACAGTAGAGATTGGCAATTTCAGGGCTGAAATTATCCAAATGATTCTAGTGAAGGTGTATGGAGTTTAAAACACAGTGGAGAACTTCCTGTATTACCACATGACATCACAAGGTAGAACAGAGTGTTTTCTGTTTGAAAGAAGAATATGCAGGATTTGTGTGTTAAAGATGTGTGAATGAAACAACACAGGCATAGGTATATCTTTGATGAGGAAACAATATTATAACATGGATCAGAAAATAGCTCAATATAGGCCCTTTGACCTCTACTGTCATTACTGTCTTATTACTGTTGCACTAATGAGCAAGGCACTAATGCCACCTTGGCCAGCTGATGTGTATGAGTGTACGTGAGGATGACAGGGTCCTGGATGTAAAGAGCTTTGAGTTCTCAAATGTGCAATTCAATATAAAGGGTTAAAGAAACACAGCGTAACTTTCTGGAGGTGGCATGCACTTGCATGATTCCAGGGAAATAGAAACTTTGGAATGCCCAACATTTCCATGCGGAGGATGAAGTCCCTGCTCCAGGCAAAATAAGAGTCAGGTTTGTGGAGATGCAAGCCCACTCACAGTAAGGACCTTTTCAACAAAAGAATGAAAAAAAACACTGCTTTTACTTTAGCCATTTTTTTGGCTAAAATATTACACAGTGGTGCTTAAAATTAATAATCGCTCTAAATGTTTAATGACTATATATAATTGTATATGTATAATAATTAATTCAAATATTACACTATTGGTTGCTTTTGAGCCTGGCCTGAAACTGAGCTAATTATTGTGTTAGCCTAACAATTTAGCATATAATATCGTATACATTATTATTATACAGTCTGTGATATAAGTGATAATTTCTGGTTAAAACTTGGACTGTACTGTCTCAGTCGTAGTTAGACCTTGGTTGAGAACTTGCTGGGCATTTTCTGTTTAGCACTTCAAGTACACGGCTATAACTCAGATTGATATCACTTGATGCTTAGCCAAAGGTCTTCTCCAGCAATAAAAACTACTAAAAGCTGTTTTTTGCTGATGCAGGTCTAAGCTAAAAGTTGTTTTTCTGCCACACTGGGAGAAAAATGGCATCGCTCCAAGCCATTTTCTATCAGACGAGAGCACTTAAGGCAGTACTACCTTTCCTGTAGCCAACGCTGAAGCCTCTATGGGCCACATGCCGGTCAGAATGGAAGATAATGGACATGACGTTCCAGGAAGATGTGAACTGTGGAGGTGAGATGTCCCCACAAAATGTACCAAGCAGGTTCCCCTCATCCTCCGAAATGCCATTGTAAATTTTGATATAGTCGTACGCACAGGTGGCATGGTACTCCAGCTCAAAATGGTGGAAAGTGAGGAGCACAGAGGAGCCTTCTGCCACCACGATAAGCCAGGTGCAGTCGATGTTATACGGGTATAAACCAGGGAAGTTAGGGCTGGAAATGTTACCAGAGGGAGAGGACAGGATACCGCCACATTTGACACCTGCAGGGAAAGAATTCAGATAAATATACATTACAGTGGGTTTCAGGATAATGGGAAAAAAATGGGACTGTTGCCATAGCGATAAACAATTTAAAATCCTATATATTTTGAATGGAGAAAAAGTCCTCAAAAGGGTTGCAAATAACAGGAAGTTGAAATCCTTGAATAGCATGTTACCAAAATAGCTTGCCCTTTACTTACTTACTTACTTACTTACTTACTTACTTACTTACTTACTTACTTACTTACTTACTTTCTGACTTTCTGACTTTCTGACTTTCTGACTTACTTATTTAAATATACCAATTAGCTTATGGATTTTTTTTTTTTTTTTTTTAGATATGATATATTTAGATGCTATACTTACTATAAAATTAAAAGCTGTTACTTAATCCCTAACTACAGTGGCCAAGAAAATAGATTATCCAAATATTAATATATAAGTAAAAAATGTGATTAAATGCAAATAATTTCCTTGAAGCTCTATATTTCACACCCTCAAAGAAACATTATATAGTTCATCTTGCAGTATCAAACAAATAACTCTTCTTAGTTAAAGTGTAATCCCAGCTACGTTAGAATTTTAATTGATGCAATCGTATGTGGTGAGACAAGTAGCTAATGTAAGGCTTGGAACATTGACAAACAGTTGAAAGCAGGCAATTAATTACACAATTTAAAATAGTGGTATAGCAAAAAACAAAACATTTAAGTTAAAGATGCTCTATGTAACTTTTCAGATGGTGGATCCAATCTGTTTGTTTCCATGGACAAGTAGACTTTTGCCTGGAATGTTCCATTGTATGACATTAAACCTTTCCATCTCCATGGAGACATTTTGACAACACCTCTAATAAAATACATGCAAGAGCAAAAATAGCAATTTTAAAGTCATACTGAGCATTCTAGGCAAACGAATAACATTTCCATGGAGACAAGCAGATAGCATACTCTGCAACAGAAAGGTTACATAGTGCACCTTTAAGGTCATTTATAATGGCAGAGTGGTTAGCACACGTGCCACATCTTTAGACAATAGTTAAGGTTTCCTCTGGGTGCTTTGGTTTCCCCTACCACTAGAAACATACTGCTCAGGTTGGCTCATAGACTAACCATTTTTGCAATATGTACACCTCATATATGGATAAATTTAACTTTTAAATATACCCAAAATGTCATAGAAATATAAAAAGAAGTCATGACTAACCACCCATTTTTGTCCAAATTCTAATGGAAAAAATAGTAGCTTCCCTCTTTTTGCTATTACCTCTAACATGGCATTTTTTTCTTCACGGCAGGCCCATTTGTCCATCTCAAAGATAACAGATACTCACCTTTTTTCGAATGCGCCCTGTCAACCAGCAGCAGTACATGAAGGAGTATAGCCACGGAGGTACCCATGTTCTGTTATTGTTGATTCGGCTTTTGTCACGCCTCACCTGCACCTCACAAGCCGACATAGACAACAGTGGCGTCAGAGCATACAGCCTTGAAACGTCAGCGCCGGGCCTGGAAGTTAATGGGACTTTGAAAAATTTATCCAGGATACTTGATACTTGCCCCGCTACTGCTGCTGTTGCTGCTGCTGCTGCCTGTCCCCCTCTGGTTAATTTAATGACTGATATCCAATGAGCGCTGAGTGGCTTGTCAGGACACTGTTAGGGGAGGGGTATGTATTTTTAATGAAGGCCTATGCACACGACATGGGCAGCAGATGTAAGAGGGGCTGTTTAGTGGAGATATGGGATCATGATTAAGAAGAATGACCTACTTAGAGATAATAAAAAAGTCAAGCCAGTTAAATACAATAGGTCCTATGTCTGTGGTTTCTGAGTGTAATACAGGGTCAAGGTTAAACTTGCTTTTTGGTTTATTTTTGGATTGACACAATCAAAAGGTGCACTATGTAACTTTTCCTGTGAGGGTCCGCCACCTGCTTATCTCCATTGTGATGTTATTTGCCTGGAATGGTCCACAATATGGAATTAAATGGAGGTATTATGCTGCTTAAAAATACTCTGAAAATCATGTATTCTTACCGTAAACAGGGTCGCCTCTCCACAGATCTGACCTGTAACTTGGCCTGGTGGCATCATCTGCTAGTCCCTGTGGATATAGTAATAATAATAATAATAATAATAATAAAATGTATTTATTGCGAGCCTTTCTAGACACTCAAGGTCGCCTTACAACAATAAACAAGTACAAAAGTATTAATATACAAAAATGGAACATTCACAGCAAAGCAATTACATGTGAAAACAAGCAGGTGGCGGACTCTCCACCAGAAAAGTTGCATAGTGCTGCTTTAAAGGCCAGTTTAGGCCAAACCCAAACAAAGTCGTCCCATTGATTCAATCCGTGTTTTACCAGTTTAATTTGTAAAACCTAATAATTTCAATTGAATGAATTTCTCTTTAAAACCATTATGCTCTCTGCAGTTAGTTTGGAGTCTAATATTTCAGTAGTAACATTTGAAAATATTTCCTCACCAACCACTTTGGCCCTAGCTATATTTGTATACTGTATACTGATGGCCACAAAACCACAAACAGGGTTATGGATCTGTTTTGGCTATCCTTAACATAGGTCATAGGTCATAGGTTATAGGTTATAGGTTGACTTTCTACACTTTGTATTAGGGTTTTCAAAAGAGTGAATCATACAAATATTTCACGTCATGTATTAGACTAGTGCATTGAATTTGCTTTGTTTACTGTATAGAACAATAGTGCTGTTATTCTGTGAGATTTCAATGCATTTTTGAAATGTCAGTCAAAACCAAGAATCATCATTTCTACAGGACGGACAGCTGTCGAAGTGAAAGGTGAACAGCAAAATGTGTTTCAAATGAAATCTGACTCAGAACTAAGGTGGTCAAAAGTATCAAGAGGAAATGAACTTTTTCTGAATAGCTTTGGAATGATCTTGAGCTGTATAAAACCACATAGACAAGTATACGCCCATGGACCACTATGGAACATATCTGGCTGACTGAGGTAATACACAGATATAACACCACACGGTAAAAGAAAAGAAAGTACTATTATTTAATGTGGAAAGTTACATTCTATTGTCTATATAGATCATTGTGGTATCAGATTCAGTATTGAGTCTATTCCTTAGTATTGAATTTGAAATCTTAGTTTCACAACAACATTACTCAGAACTGTAGCAGAAAAAGAGATGAAATACTTAAAATAAGAAAGTTCGAAATAAATATTTGCCATTTCAGCTCAGGTATGGAGAAGTGAGCGTGAGAATATCTAATGACATCCGAGTGGTACTTAATTCCACAAATAGCCTGCTAGATGGCGCTGTTGTACCACGAAAACAACCATGGAAATCTCCTCTGTGCTGCTAAAAAGTCATGCCGAGCCCTAAGCTGAAATAAATAAGAATGTGATTAAAATCAGTCAAGTGTTTTTCACACGGCAGTTCCTGGAAACTAAAATGAACCAGCTTTGCCTTTGAATTTTAATTCCGTCCTTTCCGAAACGCTCGTCATTGTTCAAGGATGTGGGGTAGTGGGCAGCGCACAAATGTGTTTCATAAAGATATGCTTGTTTGGGGCAATTAAAATCACCTATTAACGAGTAAACAAATAGGGTTTAAAACTGCAGGAGAATTCCCATAGAATAAAGGGCATTGCAGTCACAGTCTGTTTGATCTGCTACGTCTCCTGGGGTTTAATTGAATGATGCCAAACTGAACACTCAAGTTAAATGTTTTGGTGCAATTAATTATATCCAGTATTGTAAATAAGACATTTTTAAAGGGGACATATTATGGTATGATATTATGATAACAGTTATAACAGCGTTCTCTCATCAGAAACTTGTATTCTGATTGATTCTTGAGTGCACCGAAAATTTCAGTTTACACCTACCCCCTATCCTTGCCCACTTCTCTGTACTTATTTCCGATTACTAAAAAAAATCAGGCTCCAGGTCATACTCTTAGATAATTTGGGCAGTTAATCCATGTTTCCATTGGAGTTGACAGTTGTTTACCTTAGCAACCAGAACCAATATGGCAGCACTTAGCGTTTCATGACGTGCCTGTCAAAAAACAATAGTAAACCCACACGGGAAGAACATGCAGACTCATTACAGAAACCGTCCAGGAATTGATCGCAATTCTATTATAAAGCGACAACACTATCATCAGTCTTTATATGCGCTACATGAACACATATTTAATGATTTGACATTTCTGTAAAGCTATATATGCATGCCCCATATATGCTTACGCACTCTTTTCTATGAGGCCGATGATGGTAAGTATTGACTTCTGTTCACAGGCCCTGACAGTGTGCGGATGAGATGAATGCATAAGTTCCATGCAGTCAGAGGACAATACAAAGTTAATGACATCGCCTCCAGCTCAGAAAGACAGCTATAGCATTTATGCATATGTTCTACTCTATATGCACCCAAGTTATTTCATATTGTTAATGGTTAATGGTATATTCCTACCACAGGCTAACTGTGAAGGGCTGTTGGAGCACCTAATAGGGAAATAAGGCTAAATACAATACAAGCTAAATCCTTGTACAGTAATGGCAACGATGGGAGAATGGTATAGGTCAAATGTATTACGGTCTCTCAATTAAAGACGCATGTATTTAATTTGTTTTATTCAAATATGTTTACTAATTAATTCACCTGAAACAAGCAGCTCATATACACTTAGAGTAGTAGTAGTAGTAGTAGTAGAGTAGCCAAAAAATGTAAGAGTTAGAGTAACGTTACTTCAAAATAATATTAGTAGAAGTATAAAGTAGTGGTCCAAGAAATTACTAAAGTAATAGTAAAAATTTATTTGGAAAAACTACTACTCAAGTAAGAGTAACTGTAAGAGTGATTTATAATTTGAAGTTAATGTTATTTGAAGGACAACACATTAAATAATAGACATATTTTCAAAGGAAAGGTACAAAAACGGTACAAACGAAATCACATCTGAAGGAACGGTGCAAGAAACACAAATATTCAAATCATTTCAAATTGTTAACATAAAGTTTTTGTGACTTGACTTATTCATAGTGGAAAAAGTAACCAAAACTTTTACTTGAGTAAGAGTACTGTTATTTCAATTTAAAAAAAAATCACTCAAGTAGGTGTAAAAGTATGCTGCTAAATAGTAGTAGTAGTAGTAGTAGTAGTAAATGTTACTATCCACCTCTACTTGTCAATGCATCAAATGGAAGCGATAAATTAAAATGAAAAAGTGGCTATCCTAGCACTATGTTAAGACACAAAACACAGGGACCTTTAAGTAAACTATTTCCATGGAGACAGGCAGGTGGCACCACTAGGACAAGTTACAAGTCACATCTGTGGAGAGGACCCCACTCACAGAATGTTTTGGGGTTTTTTTTCCAAGGTATTTTATAAACGCCTGTAATTGAATAAATGCTAGATTAAGTTAAGTTAAAGGCAAAGCAATCAAAATCTCCATGGTGACAAGCAAATGGCGGACAATCCACCAAAACATTACATAGTGCACCATCCAAAAACTAAAATGTGTTATATTATTTACAATTATTGCTAAAATATTGGGTTTTTACTATGGAGTCTGGAATAAAGATCTATCTATTGCCTGCGGCCCCCATTCTATCCTCAAGCTAAGGATTATAAATTGTGTTGCTTTAGCAGAGGAGTTGACCAAGTGCGAGAAATACAAGTTTATGTAATTCTAAATAAGTTGCTATTAAAACAATTGAGCTACAAACCCCTTCTACTAATCTTATGGATAGTATTTATTGTGAATACATTTTGCCTGACCAGCTAGAACCACAAAATTTGATAAAACTTTATGAAGACAAGTGTGTCTGGAACCATATCCGGTCTCCCTGATTTCAGAGGGCATGATTGACAGCAGGATTAACCAATCAGAGAAACACATGGTATATTAGTGTCAAATCAAACATGGCGTCTTACATGTACACAAAAATAATGCTGGATTTTTACAGTGTGGATTATTCTTTACTTACTTATTTATCTCAGGTAAAAGAAGTTTGTTTTTTTCTGCGGTATATACTAATGGCGGAGATGCATGTGAAACGAATTAGTGGCCTTGACTGGACCGTCTCAAGTTCGGATGTTTGTTTGACCTCCTTTATGATCTGATTCCAGATGCTTCTACATTTCAACAGAATGAGGGACTGGCTGGCAACAATAACACATTGTTTTCAGAAGTGAACCGTACTCAGTTACATTTACTCAGTTACATTTACTTGAGTAACTTTTTTAAAGAAATTGCACTTTTCAGAGTACTGTTCTAGCAGCATACTTTTACTCCTACTTGAGGAATATTTTTACAAGTAATTGTGTGGTTCCGCTTCCCATTGTGAGTCTGTAAGTGACAAAAGCTTTATGTTGACAATCTGAAATGATTTGAACATTTGTATTTAGCTGATTTTGTGTGTTATTTAATGTTTTGTCCTTCCAGTTACATTAACTTCAAATTATGAATCAGGTGTTAATGTTACTCTTAAAGTTATTGTATTTTTTCACTCTTCCATGAGTAATTTCTTGGACCACTACTTGAGTAATAATATTTTGAAGTAACGTTACCCTTACTTGAGCATAGTCTTTGACCACCTCTGATTATTTAGCCTTTCTATCCTCTTGCGATTTTGCCGCACAGCTGTTTGGATATCACCTTTGCTCACACTGTCCCAAGCTGCCCTTTCTTTAAAGCCCTGTACAACTTCACTGAGCACAAAAAGCCAGAGTACTACAAATTCCTGTTTCTCAATCCAGCGGCAAATGCAGTTTTTCCTCTGGACTCGAGTCATTGTGTTACACTTCCACCTTCTGCACCGGCGACCAAGGACAATATTGATATGTCATTGCTGCGCCAATTCTCGGAGCTCACATTGGATTATGGGCTATAATAAGCTTAGGCTCCCCTCTGTAGTTATGAAGCCAATGAAATCAGTTACTCATGTCAAGAGCACAGAGGAGAAATGACTATGCGCGGTTTCCACTTCTTGTTGTGTTTCAGTTTCCCATAACAATTACAGGATGTAGACAATAAATAAGTAGCCTATTATTACAACAAGTTTTACACATTCCTCCAGTCATTTAATAAGCTTTAATGTTGATCGTTGCAGTTTATGTTTTTAAATAAATCAAAATAGTTGATAATGAAATTTAAAAAAAAAAAAATAATCCTTCATATACAAATAAATCTTACATTTTATTTTTTTGGATTCCTCGTAATTCAACATGATACACAATGACACACAATATATTTCACAATATGGCAACACATGGGATATACTGCCCATATATCACATTTTAAAAGAAACTTTTTTTGCTGCTCTTTTGTGCTTTTTTATTAATTAACAGGCCTATATTACAATATTTTCTGATCTATGTTATAATGTTGTTTCCTCATCAAAAACATACCTGGAGTTGTGTTTTGTTTCATTCACATGTTTAACAACAAACCCTGGTTGTTTCCTCATCAAAAACATACCTGGAGTTGTGTTTTGTTTCATTCACATGTTTAACACACAAACCCTGCATATTTAGGCTGAGTTCTTTTCTCAAACCAAAAACACTCTGTTCCACCTTGTGATGTCATGTGGTAATACAGGAAGTGCTCCACCCCATACACCTTCACTAGAATCACTTGGGTAATTTCAGTCCTAGAATTCCCAATCTCAAACAAAAGGTAAAAGGTAGCTGTTAACTGGAAAACCACCGCTTCGTGACATCACAAGGTGGAAAAGGGCATTTTGAGCTTTGGAGATGTAAATAGACTAATTATAAAAGTTTACTCAAACATGCGTGTATGAAACAAAACACAGCTGTCCACTGTCTTTATAATGAAGAATACATCAACATTACAATTGTTATCAGTAAAAGCTATATTTGATTTGAACAGGTTTATCTCGATCTGGGGACACAGTTAGGTCACGTTTATGGAGTTTAAAATCAAAATCTTACATATGGTTCCTTTAAATGAGCAAATTCAATTTGTCAAAAAATCCCCAAAATGTTTATTATATCGATACAGCTGCCCGCGATATCGATACTGTATCACCACGTTAAGTGTCACGATACACCCCTACTCATTTGTTAACTTTATCTAGAGTTACAGACTGACTTAAGGCTCATGGCCGCTGTGATTTTATAAAAATTTAAAGTGGATCTAAACACTAAATCAACATTTTTTGCTACTAAACTGTGTATATGGTGTTTGAATAGCATTATCTACTGTCCCTAGTCGTTTTTGGGGAATTTTAATGTCAAAAATGTATAAAAATGGCTGTGTTCTGGCTGCAGTTTGTACTACTACTAGTACTACATCTGCGCTGATTAAAGCCAGGTGTTTCACCTGGCTGCAGGGGCGGAGTTTGAAGTGTGGATACCTGTTAGACCAATCACACTGTTCCTTATATCCCCAGACCCCGCCCCTCCTCCCCCCTCACCCTCTGCCTTAGTCCACAGGTACTGTCCAGTTTAGCAGCTCTATTTGAAATGTGGTTTTGGGTGGAGTTTTGGTGTTTAGTCACACTTTTAAAAACTGTAGGGTAAATCACATTATAGGCAGTTCTTATAATATAGTGATGATTTGATTTGTTCTCAAACCAAGATCTGTAGTCTGTACATGCACTGACGAAATTTAGAAGACATTGCCTGAAGCTTTGTGTCACAGGTGTAATTAATAACACATCATAATTAGCTTCATTTACACTAAGCTGTTGATTGGCTTCAGTGGCTAAGGCTAATTATCTTCCCCAAGACACCTGGAAGCAATACAGGCATTGTCAATGTGTGCTTTGAGTGTAATGTGTGTATTGATTTAGCTGCTTAAAGGATCGCTAACTGGTAAAACGACTGAAGAAATGTTGCGTGCTTGCAGCGTTGGGGACTGGAAATTTGAAATGTGAAATAAAGGTCCACTATGTAACTTTTCAGGTGGAGAGCCCGTCACCTGCTTGTCTCCATGGAGATGGTATTCTTTTGCCTGGAATGTTCCACAATATGGCGTCAAACTAATCTTTGAGCAGATTCAATTTTGTTAAATGGATGTATGCATTTTAAACAAATAATCTGAAAATCATGTTTATTTTCTTTGGATCGACACAAAAATTCAGTAATAGGTGATATATATTTAAAGAGGGGGTATTTTACGTCTATGGGGTATTAACTGCTAATACACAACATATTCACCATAGATCACCGTGTTAGCTTTTATTCTTCTGAAAGTGCTGTATTCTCCGAATGCAACGCTGACTAAAGCTGTGACTAAAGCTACTCAATGCCACTTTGACTGGCTGTTTAGAAATGATGAGTGATTGATAAAACAATTATTATAATCCATAAAGTTTAAGAACAAGGAGCTGCATGGCTTAACGCAGTCAAAAACTGTGCGCTCACCCAGTCTCACACACCTGCACAACTGAGTCCACCCATATACACACACCACACCTCATGACACACACGTTCATTTATGAAATACTCTGTTACACTCACCAAAAATAGGAAAATGTTTTGTAAGTTTCACTTTCATTTTTGACACTCTGAGTCTCCCCTCCCATTGCTCTCTGTGCTAAGTCACTCCCCATTCAGAGCGCTATCACAACACAATCAGAGTGCATCCCATTAGTGAAACTACTGCCCATCACATTAGGTTTGTCAAGTTGTTGTGTACACTTTGTATCATGTTTTTGTATATTTATGCAGAACCGTCGCGTAGGAGCATAGATGCTTATAGGCTTGTGGGCTGAGCATTGGACCGAATCATACAGCTAACTGTAAGGAGGGTTTGAATAAGGCTCGAGAGATGGCTAAATTACTGGAACGTGCATGGATGACATCTAAAACCTGCCTGAAGAAGTTTTAGATGAGGGAACATTATAACGTAGTAGAAAGCTAAAAAAAAATCAATTTGCATAGGATCAGCAATTATTTTCTCCTGTTTTGTGTAGTCGAGAAGACACATACTCATCCAAAATGCAACTTCTTACCAAGTACACCAATTGCTGTAACCCTAATTTCTGGCGTAAAGTTAAGCAGCAGAATTGGCCAATCTATTTTAGTCTGATTTATTTTCTTAAAAGGTCTTGTTCAATGGCTGCACTAAAAGCAAGGCTAAAACCTCATTAAATATTAACGAGTAGGAGTTGCATTAACACTCTGATTAACCTTCTCGATTAGAAGGTGGTGCAGGTGGTTTTCAAATCTTTAGGGGAGAGCTTGCGCTTCACAGTCCAGGCCAAATGAAAACATGTACTCATCTGTATTTCAGTCCTGTGAGAACGCATTATGCAGCTAGCTTCATTTGTGGCTAATTTGCAGTCCATTTCACTGTTTTAGCCTTCATCAGTGTTCATTTGAGAGGCACGTGTCAAAGAGGCTCCACTTGACCCTTGGTTTTCTAGAGGGAAAATAGTAATCATTTTTAAACACCATTCTAAAGCTCATTTATGAAATATATTTTTGATACGTTTGTTGAATAATTTACTACCGTGTGATTAGGGTTGTCAGAAGTATCAAAAATCAGAGGCTAATCGATACTAAAACTAGTATCGAAACTAGAGCAAGTGTTGATTCTAAAAAAGTCACATTCACAGGACAGAAATGAACCTTTCCTAATAGTTTTAGAATGATCTTGAGATGTATCAGAACAAGTTAGACCACATAGACTAGTTTACGCCCATGGACCACTATGGAACCTACCTGGACGACTGAGGGATTACACAGACATAAGACCACGTGGTAGAGACTCATACAAACACAAAGAGAAAAGTATTAATAAGCTTTGTTGAATGAGTCATCTTTGGCCCTCAGACCCCAGCAGGAGACATTGCGATGAAGGGCGTGGCAGTTAGATGATGTTTAGGAGATGTCTTCCCTCACGGAGCCTGGACACTGGAGGTGGTTGAGGTGAGGCTGAGAAGAGTAGAGGGGACGATGAAAGGATGAGAAACCGAGGGGGTGCAGGGGAGGAGGTGGGGCAAATGTACGGTTTGATATCGAAAATCACATTTTGTTGTCTAAATAAAGAGTGTTTTTATTATCATTGTGGTATCAGAATTGGTATTGAGTATCGAGTCTGTTTCTTAGTATCAAAATCAAGTTCAACCAAAAAAATATTAATGACGCAGTACAAAGTTATTCAATAAATGACTCAAGAGTAAAACAGGACTTGGGGAAACTTCTAAGAATCTATAACGTACATTGGATTTAGAATTTGAAATGTATGGATTTGGAAGGATAACATAAAATGTAAATAAAATAATGCTTGAAGTCTAGTATTTTCAGAAGATAGACCACAAATATGAATAGAATGTATCTCATAAACATGCAGCATAAGCCTAACTCAGTTCCCATTCCCACCGCTGTCTTTCTTCATTCTTCATTCTTATGTCTCATGTGCACTACAGGTCAAAGGTTTAGACACATGTTCTCATTCAGTGTTTCTTTTCTTTGTTATATACATATGGAGAATATTAAATATATGATCTAAGATATATGAAATTATGTAGCAAAGAAAAAAAAAGTTTAATTACTCAACTAAATAATTCCTCAAAGTAGCTACACTTTGCTTTGTCGACAGCGTTGCAAATCCTCGGCCTTCTCTAAATGAGCTTCATGATGAAGTCTCCTGAAATGGTTTTCACTTCAGGGTATTACATGGCAGGTCAAGAAATGCCAAGGGTACAAAGCAGCGATCAAAGCAAAAGGTGGCTATTTAACAAAAAACTAAAATTTGAAACAAGTTTTGATTTATTTTGAGTTTATTTTTTGTTTGTTTACTTCATTTCATATGTGTTCATTCATAGTTTCAGAGAGAATCTACGTTGTAAATAAGCATGGGAATAGAAGAAGAAGAAACATACATTAAAAAGTCTGTCCAAACTTTTGATTGGTAGTGTATGTTGTTGACTAAAGCTATAATACTGAAGCACTTGTGTGTACTTGGAGCAACAGTGATCATCTTACTCCCCAAATCCAGTCCCCAGTCTTAACTTTCTGTTTTCACACAATCTCCACTTGTACTTTTATTGTAGTCAAAATCAATGCTGTGTCTTCAAATATCATATTTCTCACTGATAAAGTTTCCAATCTTTTTCTGTGTCTGTGGTTAGTGCTTATTTCCATCCAATTTCTCTGGGATATGGTTTCACCAAAATAAATTATTCAGTCCATCTGCAGTTGATGTTCTTCTGTCCATCAAAAGAAATCTGTTCTGTTGACAAATCAATAAATAATGATAAACTTCAGACTCACTCACTCACTTGGTTAAAAAATGGTCTAACGGAGCCCTATGTAACTTTTTAGTCCACCACCTGCTTGTCTCCGTGGTG
>JACM01064425.1:0-11824 GCA_000787095.1 Periophthalmodon schlosseri | reverse complement strand
CCTGAGCCCCTGTCACCCTAAGCACTTCTACTGTGCTGAGTTAATCTTTGTCCAATGGAAAATCCCTTAGCAATTAGTCCCGCTTCTTAAACACCCAGTGAATACAATACATCATTAACAGATCACTAACTCACTCACTGATGGCCCCTCTGTCACTGTAGCAGCAGCAGCTGTTGTATACTATAACTAACCACACATATATTCAATAAGAGTTCATTTAGTTCAGCCAAAGACACAAAACAGGCATGTGTGATAATTTGCTATGTATGGATGCATATTAAAGAGGGGGGATTTTATTTCTGTGGGATATTAACTGATAACACATAACATATTTAGATCACCATGTTACCTTTTATTGTTTTGAAAATGCTATATTACGAAAACAATGTTATAACACATTTTATAAGTTTCACGCTCTGAGTCACCCCTCCCTTTGCTCCCCGTGCTAAGTCGCTCTCTCTTCAATGAAACTACTGCATCAGGTCTGTCAAGTTGTTGTGCACAGTTTTGCATCAAGCTTTTGTATCTTTATGGAGAATTGTCATGTGGGAGCATGGGTGACGTAGGCTGTGGGCTGAGCATTGGACAGAATCTTACAGCTAACCATAAGGAGGGTTTGAATAGGGCCCGTGAGAATTCACTAAAATACTCAAACATGCATAGATGATATCTAAAACCTGTTCCCATGTTTTTGATGAGGGAACAATGTTATAACATGGTAGAAAGCTCCAAAAAGTCGATTTTGCATAATACCCCCTCTTTAAGCAAGTAAAAATTTGATATTTTGTATAATATTTTGGTGGTCCATATACGGCCTAATGGGAGAATGGTAAAATAATCAGTAATAAATAACGGAATAGATAGCAGTTAGGGCTGTTGCAGTGACTGCAATATTGTAATACCATGATAATGATCAACCAAACCACACAAGCGCACCAGTGGCCACAGTAACCACATTTTACATTTTAACGAGACCCTGCTAATTTCAACAGCACATTACCGTAAATGTCATAACATAGCTCACTGCAGTATTAACATCTTTACATCATGCTAAAGTTAGTCCATCCCCTACTCTGAACTCAGCTCTAGAGAGAACTGTGTGAAACGCGGGGGCTGTACTTTCATGATTTCTGTTCTAAATATAGCCGTGCTGTGCCTGAAATAGCGCCTCTCCTCCTTCATATTCATGAATGAGAGGACAGAGAGGGTGCGCGGAGAGCCCAGTTTCTACCTGATGTTCTATATTTAGCCCCACGACGCCTGCAGAGCCTGGGAGGACTATTTATAGCAGCGCACAGAGCCAACACGGCCAGAACAAGCACAAACATAAAGCTGATAGAGAGAACAGTAAATAGTCTGCAACTCAAGACCCAAAAATCAATGGGGAATGTCTGACTGTACAGTGGCGCTCTGAGGGCACATTACAGTGTATTAGCATTAGTAAGCATAATCTGACCATATTGTTGATAATGTCTCCAACTGCCCAACAATCATAAAGGCTAGGTGGCTGACGTGTCTTGCCAAAGGACACAACTATGGAACTATGGATTTCGATACTAAGGAATAGACTGGATATTCAATACCAATACCGATAAAAACACTCTTTATTTGGACAATAGAATGTGATTTTCAACATTACATGGTAGTACTTTTCTATTCCCATGTGGTCTTATATCTGTGTAATCCCTCAGTCGTCCAGATAGGTTCCATAGTGGTCCATGGGTGTGTACTAGTCTATGTGTCTTATACTTGTTCTGATATAGCTCAAGATCATTCTAAAGCTGTTCAGGAAAGGTTCTTTTCTGTGCTGTGAATGTGACTTTTTTAGCATTGGGGCTTTGTTTTGCTAGACCAGTGTAGATTGCTCAATGGTGGAATGGCTAGTTCTAAGCATTTAAAGGTCAGGTATGAAGCTTGCACTATTACTTATTTAAACATGTTGATCTGTGAGGACACAGAAATGTTCTACCACTTACATCCTTTAAATCCTTTAAATAAATATAAACAAGTGTGTTCTAATGTTGTTTCCTCATAAAAAACATACCTGGAGAAGTGTTTCTTTTCAGTCACACATGTTTAACACAAGCCCTGAATATTTGGGCTGTATTCTTCTGTCAAACTGAAAACACTCACCTTGCGATGTCATGTGGTAATACAGGAAGTGCTCCACTGTGTTTTTAAACTCCATACACCTTCACTAGAATAATTTGGATAATTTCAGCCCTGGAATTGCCAATCTCTATTCAACAAAATGTAAAAGGTAGCTGTTAACTTGAAAACTACAGCTTATGACATCGCTGTAAAAGGTAGCTGTTAACTTGAAAACTACAGCTTCATGACATCGCAAGGTGAAACAGAGCATGTTGAGCTTTGGGGATGTAGACAGCCCAATAATACAAGGTTACTAAAACATGTGTGAATGAAACAAAACACAACTCTGGGTAACAGCATTATAACATGGCTAAAAGCTCAATTTTGCCTAATATAGGACCTTTACACGAGTCTCTGATCCTTTGATATCGCACTACATTTAATGGCTTTATCACAATAGCCATAAATACACTGTACACTCATGTTCCCCGCACTAGCCTCAGAGCAGAGATGTTGTGTTATGCTCCCTCACTTCTCGAATGTGTTTTACCTCGTCAGCACTCAGCCCCCTCCCCACCCGCCCCTCCAGATGCACTCTCGAGTGTCACATGAATGAAGCACCCCCTGTTATGTAATAGCAGTCATGCATCTCACCAATGTCTGAGAGAGGAGAAAGAAAAGAGAAGGAGGAGAGAAAGAAAAGAGGGGGAGGAGAGAAAGAAGAGAGGGGAGGAGAGAGAGGAGAGAGGGGAGGAGAGAGAGAAGAAGCTAATGAACGGGATGTTTACATTTTGTTCAAACACTCTACTGCTTGCCTGGCAAATCCAGAATGATATCTCTCTGTATTTTTTTATACAAATGCATCAGTCTGGTCACGTGATCATCCAATCAGATTTGTTTTTCTCAGTGACACATGAGAAACGAAGAAGCTCATTGATCATCTGTCATTTACAAACAAAATGACATTTCTCTCCCCTCAGATTAAGAGTTTAGTGCTTCGCTCATTGATTCTGCAGAAATCCACTATGTTTTTCAGTCCCTTGTGATATTTTTTCATATGTTTTTTCCTTGTAAGCAGCCATATTTGTTTTGATATGGATGGACCATGCATGTCCCAGATTGGTTAATCTACCTGTCTACCACGCCTATCTGAAAATGGGGAGATTGAACAGTGACCAGGCTCACATTTTCCCTAAGTTTCTCTAAATTATATGATGAAACTACTAAGTAAGCTAAAGACGAGGTATTTTACTTCTATGGGGTAACCGCTAACACATAGCATATTTAGATCATCATGTTACTTTTTATTGTTTTGAAATTGCTATATTCACCAAAAGCAATGTAACATGTTTTAAAAGTTTCACTTTCGTATTTTGACGCTCGTGGCTTGTGGGCGGAGCATTGAACAGAATCTCACAGCTAACTAAGGAGGGTTTGAATAGGGAGAGATTGCTAAATTACTCAAACATGCATGACTGTTAGCATATTTTGTCAATTTTCATGTATAGAGCTTAAAGTACCATATGACAGATTTGAGTACTTTTTCACTAAAACATAATTATATAAAAATTGCCTGTAAAATGATAAGAGTAATACAAATAAATGACAACAACTTTATTTTGTTAAATGAAGGTTTAAACTGTCAGAAAAAGTTGCATAAATTGTTAAGTTGTGATTTTTGGACGGAGTTTTCTGTGTTGACATAGATGACATAAATAGAGGGATTCTTTTTAGAACTCACTGCTACTTCCTGTATTTTTGTACTTTTCTTCTTAACTTTTTACCACAAACTGTCATTTTACTGATGTAAAACTATGATAAATATTAGGGATGCGCTCATCCAGCTTTTTCAATTTCGATACCGATGTCGATACTTTGGCTCTAAGTGTCTTTCGATACTCGATATCAACCGATACCAGGGCAGAGACTGAAAACAGCATTTATTCCCTTTAAACACAAACAGCATAAGGTTAAAAAAAAAAAAAAAAAGTTTTGTAACTGATATTTATAATTTAAAGTAACTATAAAACAGCTTTGTAAAAATGCAAGTTTAATATTACAAGATGTTTTGGGCCAACATAGGCCAGTAAATCGTTTCATTACACCAGTTTATACACCAAAATGGGATGTTAGAGGCCGATATCCAATCCACAAAAATGTTCATATCAGCGCCGATATCCAATACCAGTATCGTATCGGTGCATCCCTATTAAATATTAACCACGGGAACTATCCTAATAAACCAAGTAAATATTACAAAAACATGAAAACCTGCCCCTTCACTTTAAAGATGATCTCACACCCTCATTAGCTGTCACTGTTTTTTGGACATCCTTCATTGATCCCTCAGCAGCAGTAGCGTGCCTGTGGAGGATAATGAAGGGTTTTCCTCGTGAGCACCCCCCCCTCATCTAAACTATTCTTAGAGCCACAGCAGCCGCCGCAGCAGCTAGCATCAATACTCGGGGCTAAAATTAAACCTTCAGTCAAGACAGCGGGCTCATTTCAATACTGTCACGTTCACTGGCAGCCTGCTTCATTGTGGGGAATCCAATGCTACAGATTCCTATCCTAATGGACGTGTGTGAGCTGATCTGGAATTCTCAAGAGGCAAAGGGAATTTTAATGGTTTACTAAAAAGATGTTAGAAATACAATAATTCGAACCATCACAGTAAAACCAGACATGACACGACAAAGCAAAGGGTGGATACTTTGAGGAATTTTAATCTAAAATATAAGAAAGTTTTTAGTTGAGTTATTTCACTTTTTTCTTTGCAACATAATTCCATATATCTTTCACCATATATCTGAGGTCTTCAAAACATTGAGTTAGTAGGTGCATTTTGAATGATAGTGTATGGATTAGATAGGGGTCTGGTGGTGAAGGAGGAGATGGAGAGGGTGTGATGCTGGTGGCTCTGCTGCTGCGGTGGAGATGGGGTAAGGGTGGGCAATTTTGATAACATTTTTTTTTTACTTGATAATCAGATCATATTTTTGCAATGAATCAGAAATGAGTAATGTGTGCTTTGACTCACAGTAAACCTTGAATGAGCAGAAGTATTGTCTTGTGCCCATTAAGTTTACACTGCTGTTTTTATTCTGTACTCTGTACTGGTATCGGTTGATATTGGATATTGTCAGATACTTAAAGCTATAGTACCGCAATCAGTATCAGAACTGAAAAACTGGATCAGTGCATCTCTAGTGATTAATAGAGTGGCAAGGGTGACGTGTGATACAGGAAGTAGACAGCAAAGACAGTTTTCCTGGTTAGATTCAAGCTTCTTTTAAACTTCTTTACTGCCTACGATAATCTTTCATTTCCATTTCTAATTCAGTGAGGTTGTGTTCACACAACATCACAACATTTTAAAATGCCCACAGTTTAAACTGAGCTGGAGGACAGGTCAGAATTCTATGGTGGAATTTTCTGTTTAACTGCCAGATTACAGATTTGTTGACTTGGTTTATGGTTAATATCTCTGATACTTTTGGACCTCCGACAAAAGTTACAAACAAAAGTTAAATTTTTTTTGTTGACAATAGTGTCAGAAAGTGGTGTCATTCTTCAGCCCCAAAGACGTGATTGTTGTCAGTTGAAAAGACTAGCGATAAAATCAATACTCTTTGTAGAACCAATTTCTAACAAATAATGATAAGGTTCAACGTTCGTGGATCATACATTTGGAGATTTCTTCCAAAAACAGTAAATCTCCCATAGACTCCCATAGGCCCCTGCCCTCCATCTGAAATTATGACATCATCAAATACAACACTAACACAGCCTATCCTCCATTTGCTCTTGTTACTTTGCAGCTGATGTCATCAACATTCCCTGGGGTTGTGATGCCAACTATTGGTACTGCTCTATCTGAGGCTTTGTTAGACTTTAATCTGAGCTATATTTTAACACAATCTGACCAGAAAGAGCTGACTTGGTTGGAACTACAACAGATTACAAGTCTCTCACACATAAAATTACAGTCACAAGCTAGCTAGCATTAGCTAACAGTTTTTCAGCTAGTCACTTGATTTTTGTTGAAAATCAAACTCCTAAACAGGACCATGAACACTCGTATTGCTCACTGGCTCCTGAAAATGTGTTCTTTATTCTTGAGTTTTCAAACTATCTTAAAACTTTTTTGGCTGCGTCTGCTAATGCACAGATTGTGTCACCATGGTAACTGCTGAACATTCCTCCATAGACATACCAGCAGGATACCCCCAGCGTGATGTCACCGCAAAGTATCAATTGTCCCCTGCTCTCCATCTGAAATCATAACATCATCAAATACTACAATGCTAACACAACCTATCCTCCGTTTGCTATCGAACACAAAACCTTACATATGTGCTTCTTGTGTTGTTCCCTGGTGCAGTTTCGATGTGGAGAATGGTCTCTCGGTGGGACGCAGCCCTCTGGACGCTCAGGCCTCCCCCGGCTCAGGTCTGGTCATCCAGGCCAACTTCCCCCACAGCCAGCGCCGTGAGTCATTCCTGTACCGCTCCGACTCCGACTTCGACCTATCCCCCAAGGTCCCGTCCAGGAACTCATCTGGGGCCAGCGACCTGTGAGTACAACACACTCACACATTAGCTGGTTAAAATCCAAATTAAAATCCATTTTACTTCCATGTTGTCCTGGTTAGCGCATTTTGTGTTACATTAGCACTAATTAATAAGTATGAAAAAAAATACACCCAAAATATTATTCAGAGGTGTGATTTGCTGTAACAACAGCATCATTCTTAGTGACAATCCAATTGTATGTTCATAGTCCAAATAAAGCCAATTTAGCTCATATTTGCTAAAGATGGCAATATTAGTGGAAAAGGACAGAGAAACGTGTAATAAATGTAAGAGCCCCATGTCTAAACTATAGAACCTAATGTAAAGTTAGTTATTATGTGTTTTTGAAGGGAGGAAAGCTTGAAGCACTGGGAGGTCAACTGGTTGTCATCTCGGTGAGAAGTAGCTCTAGAACCCACTGATAATGATAAGTATCCTCCTGTCCCCCCCTCCCACTCCCCCCACTCCTCCCCTCTGACCCCTGACCTCTGACCTCTGTATGCTGTGACCACCCGGGTGCGGGGTCGGGTCAGCGTGGGTCCCTTCCCTATAATGTTTTGATAACACTTTGCCAGAAAAGTAGCGTTAAAACATTGGAGTGGTTTGAATAATATGGGAAGAGTGGCACAGTTTGTAAGAGTGCACCCTATTCATGGGTTTCAGGGTGATAAAAAATTATCACCATTGCCATAGCAATTAATAATTCAGTACAAAATATTCCATGTTTTGAATGGTGAAAAGTCCTCAAAATGGGGTCTAAGGAAAGGAAACTGAAACCCACGAATTGATCTGACTGAAACTGCAGCTTACATGACCCAGCCCAGTATTAAAGCGGCTGTTTGTGTCAGGAACGGCATCCGGTGTAAAAATCACCATGAAACTAGGTAAAGTTGACTTTCTGTTTCTGCAGTGTGAAATTTCCTTGGATCAAAGTTCAATGATATTTAAGGATTATTACTAGAAAAATGCTTACAAATACAACCTTTTTTATGAATTTACTGACTTTCTGACTAAGGATCTAGTCATATCATGGTGGACAGTACCCAGCTCTCACCACACTGATATGTGTAGCACCAGGGGAGTCGATGAGGGGGACAATGGGGTCTGTTGTCACGGGCTCCAGGGTCCCTCTTCCTATGCATTTATATTAGACTGGGGCCCATATGAGGCTTCTTGCCCCAGGCCCCTAAATTTCTGTCGACGGACCTGTGTAGCACTCTGAACTGAGTTGTACACATTTATCTGTCTGGAACGGCTCTCGTTGAAAGCTATCATTGGAACCATTTGGCGCTGGTTTCTACCCAAACCACAATGCTGCTCTGTGATTGGTCCTCAAGTTAGATTAGAAGAACTGAACACAGGTAGTTGTATTGTGTCCAGCAGCCTGCACCCTGAGCTCTCAAAGTGTGCATGCTCCCTAAGGTGAACTGACCTAAGAAATCCCTCCTGTCTGCTCCTGTCAGTACAACCCAGTCACCTGTCAGCTCCTGTCAGCCCCTGTCAGCCCCTTCTCCTCTGTTCCAGAACAGCTAGACACTCTGCATGAGCCCTGTCCTAAACTGTGTCCAACAGAAAGGACTGACTACTATTGTGGTATATAGGTTATATGTTTTTGCATTATAGATATATGACTGAATTACACAATTATTACGCCCACAATTATTACGCCCACATTTTGAGGCATATCTATGTGTATATAAATTGAAGGTACACTATGTAACTTTTATGGTAGAGGGTACGCCGCCTGTTTGTATCTATGGTGATGTTATTGCTTAGCCAAAAATGTTTCGCAGGGTGACATTAAGCTTCTTACCTCAACCTTCTTCGTACACTTTCTGTCACAATTATAACCATAGATCGATGCTTATAACCTTGTTAGCTTTAAATGACTGCAATCTCTTTTTAACAAAAGATACGTTAATGCAAAAAAAGAGGAAATTGTAAACATGCTCAGTGTTTTCAATCAGCTGATGGACCCAGAAGTGACATCACACGTAACAACTGTATAGAGACAAGCATATGGCGGACCCTCACCCTGAAAACTAACATAATGCTTATTTAAAACGTCTTCACTGACAGAAATCTGTAGATAAGAATACACAAATTAATAACAGGAAGCCAAAATTATACTGAAACACAACTCAACACACAACTATCTAATATGTAAAATGCATGTAACTTGCTGAAATTACTCAAATCTAAATAATTATTAAACTTATTTTAACTCGAGTAGATTGTCATTTCCAAATGAAGTATAATTTTATTCACTCTCTTTTTAATGTCTTATGTGTTGCAGACATACAGAGGATATGATTGTAACACCATTTGCACAGGTGAGTCTCTGTCAATTAGATCATCATTTATATATTTCTCTCCAAGATGCTTCCATATACTGCAGTGGTTATTTGGAAATGTCCCTGTTTACAATCATAGTGTGTCATATTTAGCTGGTTTTGAAGGTATTGGTATTTCTTTTTTTAAAGAGGTCCCCCCTCCCTTTGGTCTCTGCACTAAGTTACTCCCCCTTTAGAGTGCTATCACAACACAGTCCTGGGTCCCTCTATGTGAGCTTTAGTGATGTGACGTTTGTGAACAAACCTGCTGTTTAACATGAATGGTTGGATATTGATATCTCATTTTGGTCTATAAATTGTTGTAATAGGACGATTTACTGACCAGTGTTGGCTCATAATGTCTCATAATATTAAACTTGTATTACTTGTATAAGTTGATCTGTAGTTACTTTCAATGATGAGTAACAGTTACAAACACATTTGGATAATTTTTACTATCAAAATTACATTAATATTTGGGTTATTTCAGAACATTTAAAAATCTTAGTGTTAAAATGTCTTTCTTTCTTTGCACAGATCTTGGCCAGTCTGCGGACAGTCCGGAGTAACTTTGCCGTCATCACTGGACAGCAGGAACGCACAGCCAGCAAGTAGGGCTCACATAACGGGTCACTCACAGAAGGGTAATATAGTGGCTCAGTTGGTAGAGTGTTTGTCCACTGATCCGAAGGTTGATGGTTCGAATGCCACTCTCAAACATCATCGGTTGAGCAGTCAGATCCACTGACCCACAGGTTGGCAGTGCGATTCCACCTTCCACAGATGAATGCTGCCACTGTGTCCTTGGGCAAGACACTTAACCCACCTCGCCCTCAGTGTCTGCATACACTGGTGTTTGAATGTGTGTGTGAATGGGTGAGTGGTTCCTTGATGTAAAGTGCTTTGAGTGCCTTGAAGGTGGAAAAGCGCTATATAAAAATGTAGCAGTTTTTACCATTTAATACATACATAAAGGGTCACTGACAGTGACATGAGGCCAACACACATGAATAAGACTGTTGTTGTGTGGACAGGACAAGATCCTCCGGGAGCAACCCGCCGTCCATGTGCAAAACCAGTCTCGCAGGTCAGTAGTAAAATTTCAAGCGCTATTTTGATACTAAGGAATAGATACTTAATACTGATTCCAATACCACAGTGATAATAAAAAACACATTAAATGGTAGTACTTTCTTTTATACTCCCAATGTGGCCTTATATCTGTGTAATCCCTCAGTCGTCCAGGTAGGTTCCATAGTGGTCCATGGGCGTGTACTAGTCTATGTGTCTTATACTTGTTCTGATACAACTCAAGATTAGGGTTGTTCCAATACCGATACTGATATCGGCAAAAGCTCTGATACGGCACTTTTTTCATTTATCACTATCGCCGAATACTCAGACCAAATCACAGATCTGATACCACTCTGTATTTTCCAGAATGAGGACCCGTAGATGCGAGCAGCTGCTGTTCATTGGTAGTATTGGTATCGGATCAGATTTTAAAAAATGGTATTGGAACAACACTACTCGAGATCATTCTAAACCTATTCAGGAAAGATTCATTTCTGTCCTATGAAAGTGACTTTTTTAGTATCGATACCTGCTGAAATGAGTACCTAGTTTTAGTATCTGATTTTCAATACTTTTGACGAGCCTATTACACACGTTATAATCTTTTGACTGATTAGTGTATTTTTTGCTTTTCCCTGTCCAGAGGAGCCTCACCAACAGCTGGCCATAGAGACACTGGACGAGCTCGACTGGTGCCTGGAGCAGTTGGAGACGTTGAAGACGCGACACTCCGTCAGTGAGATGGCCTCCACAAAGGTACGGCCAAAAGCAAAGTGACACCTGCACCCACACGCAGGGCTGTTTTTAGCTCCCAGCCTCACACTGCGCTGAAAACAAAGGACCAAATCATCACAAGTGCTTATTTATATGCATCATTTTCACACAAGGAAATTAGAAGGATTCAGGAGACAGTGTGGACATGCACGAATAAATGTATGTGTAGAGATGGAAGAGATTACTATTACTCCACAACTGTACAACTGTCTCTGATTTAGCATTGTACATAAAAAGCCTTTGGCAGTCCCAGTAAAACTTACCATTGTGAATCATGTTTAAATTTTGTAAAATACAATTTTAAAAATATAATTGGTTAGCTCCTTGTAACCTTGAAGATGTTATGCTTTGCGTGGAATGTCCCATAGTCTGGCATCAATCTTTCTGTGCTGTGTGGAGTTTGCATGGTCTTAGGCTGAATTCTTCGAATGGAAAACTCTCCACCTTGTGATGTCGTGCTGTAATACAGGAAGTGCTCCACTGTGTTTTTAAACTCCATAGAAATTCACTAGAATCATTGGGCGATTTCAGATCTGGAATTGCCAATCTTTTTTTAAATAAAGTTAAAATGTAGCTGTTAACATGAAAACTACCGCTTCATGGCATCACAAGGTGGAATAGAGTATTTTGAGATTTGGAGATGTAGACAGACTAATAATAAAGGGTTACTCAAACATGTGTGAATGAAATAAAACACAACTCATTTTTGAGGAGGTAACAACATTATAACATGGCTTAAAGCTCACAAGAATTCATTTTGTGCAATGTGGGACCTTTACCTCTATGTATGTCGTCACCAAAATTACAAAACTAGAAATGACTAGGCAAAAATCTTAAATATAATCGTCATGTTAACTGCGTTTTAGAGAAATTAGTAGTCTAACCTGTCATCTGCACTTTAAGCCTTTGGGCCCATTCATGCATTTAACCCATCTCTATTCACGAATCCCACCACTGCACAGCATGAATGGAGCAGTC